>DVZW01000224.1:0-11758 GCA_018237805.1 Mesosemia grandis
ATTCAACTCCACTCACATTTAACAAATATAATATGTGACTGTACCACACAAACACACACACACACACACACACACACGTGACTTAGATGCAAAACCGGGTGAATCAAGCTCACAAACAGACACAAAGCCTAGTTCCCTGACCTCATCATGATGCTCCTGATGTAGTTCCATAGAATCGCGATTTCCGTGTCGCCCGCTTCTCCCCCGAGACTGTTTTACGATGTCCAATGCCTAGAATATTATTATCCTCTAGAAATGCAATTAGAACCATGATGCCTTAAATTCCTTTTAAATTTATATTAAAAAAAATATAAACCCATAATAAATATATATTTATATTATAGATTACACAAAAATAAATAAAATTGTATAATACATTTTATTATTGAATATTAAAGTAATATTTTTGAAATGTAATTATAATTTAAAGTTATATAAATATTTAAAAAAAAAAATTAAATATAATAGTATAATACATGTTATTGTTAGATATCAATTATCATTTAAGTATCGTTATCCTAATATAACATTTAATCTAAGACGGCAATTTTCGTAAAAATGTATTTTCTCAAAGATAAATGAATTAAAATTTAATAATGATTTCTCTCTGCTTGCTAAGCAAGGGACCTGGCATATAATCGTTAAATATATCAATTATTATTATTAATTCATTAATGAAATAAAATCATTAATTAACAATGATTTTATTTATTACGAATAATAAATAAAATAATATAATAATGATTTTATTTAATACGAATTTTATTTCATTAATTAATAATGATGATTGATATATTCAAAGCGATAGGTCTATTCTAGACATCATGGCTACCTATTTAGCCAAATCTCACACAAGTAATTAACGGGCAATTCAAATAAGAAACTTGAAAAATCGAATGCAATCAAACGAAGATCCCAATGCCAGTTATCCAACCCCGTGAAATTTTCTATTATAGCTTATACAGCTAACTACTACGCCACCGAGGCGTTAATGTAAAATATATAATAATTATGGAATCGAATTATGATTTAAAAATAAACAATTACGATGTATATGCATAAATAATACAATTCAAAATCACAAATTATCATATCATTTAATAATAAATAAAATGGTATAAAACAATATTTATAGGCAAATACACATATCATGACACATGTTGCGATTTTGATATAAATTGTTCAATGTATTATAACCAACCACACTTTAATAAGGAATAAAATCGCAACTATCCAACGATATGATTTAATTGACTTACATGTGGTTGCATATGCTAGGCAGCGTGCGATATAAACAAGACATGAGTGCCACGATTTAACACCCCAGAATCAGAAACTTGAACACATGAAAGTATATGAATATAATTTATTTGTGAATTTTTATTAATAAGATAACTACTTGAATAATATCTACATATTAATATACAATTAATATAAATACTTATGAAGATAGAAAATTACATTTATAGATTTGTACAGAATAAATATCACATGACAAAAAAGTAAAGATCGGAGTTTCTCAAATTTTTACTTGTACCATTGTGTCAGTCAGTAATGTTGTCTGATGTTAAATTTTGAAAATTTAATAAAGGAATGCATAATATTAATTAATTATTATAACATACTAATAATTTTTTTACCTGTTTTTATTGTTAGTTAGTTAGTTGCTATTAGTTATGATAAACCCACCAAAAAACGCATTAAAAGTCTTATTCGCTATTAACTATTTGAGAAACCCTGACTTTTGAATGGGAATGACTTTTTCTTTCGATAATAAAATAACACATTCTCACGAAAATAGTATTATTGTATAACTTCATTCCCTCACCTCTTTTCGGCTACGCAAGGCGCAGTCTTCTAAAGTTTCGGCCGCTTCGTATTTACCCTGACGTCGATAGAGAGCACCAAGATTCTTTAATGTTGTGGTCACTGTTGGTGAGTCGACCTGGAAAAATCATAGATTCTGATAACTTCCATTTTTTTTTGCCCGATATACTGCATTAACGACTTTTTTTACAACAAATTTACACAATGAAAACAAACAATTAATTTAATTTTGACCGTATGATAAAATTATTATGACCATACTTTTTGGCGGATTTTTTTTCTACAAAAGATTGATTAGAACTTTATTTTGATTGCTTACATTTGGCCGATATAGCATTAAATAAGCTGAATAGTTTATATTTACACTAGCGCCAAATGATAATATTTGTAGGGCCAATTAGAATTGATATCTAAAAATATTGTACAAACATGTAATTTTGCTTTTTGCCTTTTAGATGGGACTCAACAGATACAACAGAACACTATTGATATTCTTACAAGGGGACCGTATTAACGTCGAAAATTTTAACCTCTTTAATAAATCTAAAACCATTCTCGAATCCACTTAAACACACTTAAAAAATTTGATTAAAATCCGTCCAGACCTGAAAGAGTTCAGTCATAGTACACACGCACAGAACATTTTTATTCATATCAATTGCGTCAATAACCATTAAAATTCGAAAAAAACCTATTAGTAATGGAGGAACATTAATTTCTTTCATAAAACAGAGTTAATTTCGAGCTGGTGATTTTAGCCTCTACTAACAACAAAAGAGGACCATAAATTATTCCTGGTTGCTTAATCGTCTTGTGAGGTTAAGTAAGATAAGGTGATATTTTATCAATCGGAAGTTATATTTCCGGCCGTCGCTTGTACACATATTATATTTTTTCCAAGGTATAGGACGGCAAACTAGCAGGTGGATCTCCAGGTGGTGAGAGATTAAGTTGTCATCAAAGGTGTTATGGTGCGTTGCCAACCTTGAGACTGGGATGTCAAGTCTCTTGAGTAATTGTACCGACTATCTTAACCTCCACATCATCTAACGTGTTCCTGACACGTTATCGCAGGATAGATGGTGGCACCTAACCGGGTCCGTCATTGCCGTCATTGCTGTTTTGTACACAACACAGCGACGACTGCCCCGTTTAGGTGCCACCATCTATGAATTTTGTACTCAAGATCATTGTGACTCTTTTAAACCTTCGCTCGCGTGAGTTACAAGCTGTGGGCCAGGAAGGCAGTTAGGTAACTCTTTCTTAAATTATTCACACGAAGTATGAACCCACATGGGGCAAAAAAATGTACATATGAAATACCTTAGCAGCCTTATGCCAGCCTCCGTAATCACCATATGGCGCATTTTCCTTTTGCAGATGCTTGTTCTCCTCTCGTTCTTCAGCAACTTGCCAGATTGGTTTGTTTTCACCTAATAAACATTATAACATGTCAATATAAAAGAACTCAAAATTTAAAAGAAAGCTAAGAAGACTAATTCTATTATATAACGGATTAAGAGGAATTTAAAAACGTAAAAACAATATTGAAGCAATTTTAATAGGACATTGTTAAAGCATAGCTGCGAAAATGCAGAACAATCGAAGTATGTGAAAAAAGAGACGGATTAAATCACCCACATTTACTTTGATTATTCTGCATACACTCCATCGATCCCAAGCGGTCCCAAGTTCCAAAAAAATATATCTTTGTTAAAACGCACACATCTAATTTTGTTATCAGATAACTAAACTTTACATTTATTTCCATTTTTTGTACTTTATAGATACTTAGAAATGTATTGTCAGTTCGTTGTTATCCTTAATCTAAATAAAATAAATTAATTTTTATCTAAACAGGGTTAATTTAAAAAGTGGTAAACATTTTAATATAAAAAATACTCTATTTCAATACAAATTAAGACTTCCTACAATTATCTAATAGTACAAAAAACTTTAGATACTAAACCCTTAAATGCTTTCTATTTTGTATTAAACGATTGTAAATTTTGTCTCGTTAGGTAATATTTTTTTGAAAAAAAAAATTAATATGACATGATTATGTAAGTTTGCGAACATACGATGTTAAATCTGGCGTGAACGATGTACCTGTTTGTTAAATATTTAAATTAACCCTGTACACAGTAACTTTTTATCTAATATAATATAGGTATAACATGTCATGTCATGAACAAAATATAGGTAGGTGTTGATATACCATATAATATTTACTGTTAGCAACTCCATATAAGAAGAACATACGGATTGCCACAAGTCTTTTTCTAAAAGTTTTTTCATTTAAATCCCACATTAATTTACAAAATTTTGGTCACACTAATAGGAATGGTAAAGATTAGTTATCGATTATATAAAATTATTCGAATACACAACATATAAATAGCATTGTATACACACAAACGTTTCATATAAAAATGTGACACAAGTCAGGAAGGTGTGACACAAAACAATAAGGCTATTAAATAAATAGAAAAAGACAGCGGTCATAAAAAATAAATAAGGTTACAGGAGATCACGTATATTAAGATCTCAATTTGAACAATTGTAACAATCGAATCTATTAAATTTTGACTTGCGTTGAGTTTAACATAATGGATAAGAATATCCCTGTATTGAGGATATCGCACCAAAAAAAATGTTAAAAATTATATCAATTTTATTATTTAAATAAAATTCGGTCATTATTTATTTTTAAACTCTCAATTTATTATATAATGGTACTCTTAAACATTTTTTTCATGTAATATTGTCAATATCCTTTGACTTATCAGGGATCATGAAAAAGTGACTAAGTTTTATGCTTTCATTAAACTTGCATTTTCTTTCAGTAGTATACAACTAAATATTCTTTCATATTACACTTATCTACTATATGTTTATAAATTGTCTTTAACATTGTATTAGCATTTTTCACTTATTATTATTTTCTTATATTTATTTACAGAGAAAAACATTTATGACGCAGTTTGCCACATAAGCCCCATCACAATTATGGGATATGGCAAACAGATGGAACAGACAGTATGATTAAATTAAATTTCAATCATCTATCATTTATACAAGAACATAAACAAAACAAAATGACCGCTGTCTATAACAAAAAAAAACTGAAATTTAAAAATCGAACCCTTTCTTACCTGTGCCACTAAAACATATCCAAACTTGTGTCACTCACCTAGGAAGCAGTAGCAAACTATACGAGGTTTGCGTCGACTTTACGGGAAAAATAAGGATAACAAAACAAACGAAAAAAACACACCGTCTATAACAAATTCTATTCATAAAATTTATCTTAATATTACATAGACATCTGAAAAAAGTAATATAACATTAAAAATATTGCATACCCAATAGAAAAATGGACAAAATTACAGAATTATTGTTAAGCCTTATAAATAAAGCTTAGTTTTCACAATTATAAATAGTAATAATAAAAGGTTACGAATATTGATAGCAAAAATACAATTGTAAGCCAGACTTTTCCTGACAATAGATTCGACAACTTCAGTACACAATAGTAATATACAGATTGCTATTCCAATACTGATATTGACCAAGTACCACTTGACGGTATTAAAATTAAAACATAATTCTTACATTTAAAAGGCACAAGTGATTATAGTATAGATAAAATCAAAAATATACATTTGTTTTAAGTCTAAATCAAAATTCTAACTATTGAAACCTATTTTTATTTCAAAATTAGGTTTTAATTTATTAAATATATTTTTTTATTTCAAATTACTATTTTATTTCAAGTTTGATTTATTTATTTTACGAAATTTGGTTAAATGGCGGTCGGACATCAATTGTAACTTGTAAATAAATGTTATTAAAATAAAAATAAGAATAATGTTATGCTATGAGAGCACAATAATTATCTTATATTCTACATGCTTTGGAAAGTATATAGGCGTGATTCAGCTATACCATAAACCTTCAAAAGGTTTCATCCAATTTCCAAAATGTGGAATTCTAGTAAATTTAACAATATTAATTCAAGAGCAGTTATTACTAATCAGCTGGAAATTAATTGTATACGATTGAATCCGAAAAATATCATCTCGCCTAAATTCTACGTAGCAAATATACACTTATGTGCCACTTAGTGCACCCATAGTTGGCAATGATACTCGTATTTAAGCCCCGTGGCAAGCGTATTGCCTTATCTACACCGTTCTATTGTACCGGGAACGCTTATTGTTTTTAACGAATGGGTGAAGTATATATTAATAGACTGAAATAACTACCAAATTCAAACAATAGCCGTTGAAAACCAACGTTTGAGGTGAAAACTCACCATGATACAAATGTGTACACATTTCAAATATTATTTACTATTATTTGGCAAGAAAAACATAATTTGAAAAATAATGACAAGCAAAGATCTCTATCGTTGTCAACCATAATTTTTTATACGACATACAAAAATGATAAAACTCCCAATATTTTCTGCAATTAAATTACATTAATTTTTATTTCACAATTTTTTTTTCTTTAATACAAATTTTACTGTTTCTTTTTAATTTATTGATTCTATAATAATTAGTTGACTCACATTAAAATATATTGTATTTTCCTAGATACATTCTCTTATCATCACGTCATTCGTATTTCAGTTAGGTGATATTTTTCGTATTTTGCGAGTACGATTCAATATATGGCGATATTGAGGCAACGATTATTTCTGTTCCTGTTTGCACCGTGTGATATAAGCAGCTTAAATTAAGAGTAGGTAAATTTAATTATTCCCCTTTTTCAGCACACGCTATTAACGTCATCTTAATATTAATATAACCGCTTTCTATACTTAAACATTGCAATTAACTTATATAATTGATTCAATATCATAACAGCTTATATTGAATTTTCTTTACATATATTTCACAAAAAGTCTATAAAATGTCGATAAAAGTTAGATTAAATTTAGATACTGTGTCGAATCGAATACTTTTTCAATATAATATTGTAATATAATAGTATTTTTAATGAATTAATAATCCAGCATAAACAAACAAACCTACTTGTTTGTATAAAAATTTAGTTTAATATATAGTTTAAGATCGTACATATAGATTACATATCAATAAATTTCTTCGTTTATTCTTGATTTTACATACACACAATTCCTGACATCTTTAATTCAAATTAGAAAAGCATAGCTGCTACGAAATATACTTAGTCAACTATACTAATACATAGAAAAAGCTAACGCCTCTAAATCTACTTAAAACATTCGAGTATTCAAATGCAGAGATCTAAAAACAGAAAGGAGTAGCCAAAAATCTACAACTAAACGTTTATAAATTATCTTACAGGATTCTTATAAATGTAATATAAAGGCATTAAATTGGACAAACAAAACTGGACCGTCGCGAAAATCAATCAAAATTATTAACCAATTGTTATTCTTTGAAATTCATTACATTCAATTAGTTTAGATCTGACAACAGCCAGTGCCTATCACGGTAAGAAAGTGGCGATGGAGTTGTGACCCATTCATGTTGTCTATACTGCGTTTTAAATTTAATAAACGCATTTTAATAACCCTTCAGCTGTTGCGCTAAAAAACAGACAATATATAAAAACAGACTATAATTGTAAATTCTAAATTGTTTGTTATATTTTTGATCCCGGAACTATGTGACACTATTATTTGCGAGGTACAAGAGTACAGTTTTCCATCTCGGAAAATATGACTGCGAAGTTTTTGGAACAAAAAGTGGATTCCTGCAGATCCAGTATTGATAAAACATTGAAGTTTTGAAATACCGCACATGAAATACGGACAATTCTGTAATCACAAAACAACAACGTATTTGAATCGCTTACCTATGAAATCTATTTAACGACGAATTAAACAGGAACAATTAAAATGTTTGTTATACCAAATCAGTAGAATTTTATTTCCATATATAAGAGCAAACGCCAGTAAACGCCAACTGTATCTAGTGATAGAAGCAGAAAACTGGATTTTTTTTTCTTAGTTTCAAAATAATATTTTCATAAATATGACTGGAACTTTGTCCTACTATTCCCATTAATTGGTCACACTACAGTCTATTTTTTAAAACGCCTTCTTAAAGATTACATAGCATTTTGTAAGCGTACTTACAAAAGTGTTTTATTATGGAACAGCGACTGGTATCAATAATATATTTAATATGAAAAAGTTATATAAAAACCAAAGATAACATTCCTACTGAACTAAAAAACTTAATGAACACCAACGCATGCTGCCAACTTAAGAATGAACACAGAATAGTAACAGGCTACAATACAAAATGTCATAATTTACATATCCAAAGCACTAAACCTTGCTCGGAAAAATCTTCACAATTCAAAGGAAGAAAATCACACAAGCTGATCTTATATTCATCGGCTAACTCAACTTCTCCGATTATATTCCTCATGAACTTGACTATTCGCAAATTCCTCGCGTCTTTTCTTTCTTCAAAATTATATCAATCAAAGATTTATTAAGCATTCTAGTAATTAAGCTATTAGGGCTTTATATTTGTATTTGGCTTTATTTATATCGGATAACTTCTATATTAAAAATATACCTGTCACATCAATTATCACATTTCAGTAAATTATCTACCTATGGGTATATCTCGATGGTAAATCTATATTCTTATATAATCAATCAATTTAGATATATATGCCGAAGAATCCACTTTTCAATGGATCCAGTGACTATAGCCAAGATTTTTTTATTACGTCCGTAACAGTTTTGATTGGCATATAAAGACTTTAGGATGTTAAATGTCTGACCTTGAAAATTCCGCTTAATTTGATAGCACTACTATCACATTTGTATAAATGACAGAACATCTGCCTGTTTTTCAATAAATTATAATAGTTGTAAAAGATTATACTAGAAATAATAAAAATAGTTTATTTTCAAATTCATTCTGTCTGAATAACAATTGTAAAATACCAAAACACAGATCTACCGTCGAGATATAATTCATTTAAAAATACATCATATACGGAATGTAAGTCGACACAAACAATATTGCACTTCTTGAAGTTAGTCTGGAGAGGTTATATGAATTTTTAGTTATTTTTTAGGCTTTTTTAAGGATGCTATATACTCTGAAATAAACAAAATTACGGTGTAGCTAGCAAATAAATAACTAATAAGTGCGCGTACACTGGAGATATTTGTTATACTGATTTATAAAATAGGAAAAAATATATAATAATATATAAATAAAATTATCTCCTTTATTTTTATCAATTCAGAAATAATTAAATTTTTATCTGTTTTTTAATTAAATTGAAGATATTACTTATGACAGCTAACAGTAGCTGTCAATGTTCAAGGTTAAGGGGAAGTGCTATGCACTTAATATCAATGTACGCGTACTCTAAAGCTTAAAGCAAAATAATCGAAATATATTTAAAAAATATATCATAATTATATTTAAAAATATTAAAAATTAACATTAAAAATAGTATCATTATGCTGTCTTTAATCAGAATATGGTAACTTGGTGCACCCACGTCTAACAGCAATGATATTAGGTTTCACTGTTGTTTATAGGCCATTACCAAATCGGGTAAATCCCAATCCCGGGCTAATATGATTTTCGAAAAACCTATATAATTTATCTTCGATTCAGGGATATAGGCAATGGATTTGTCTTACCATCAAGAGATGTTTGAATGTTTGCCTTTCTATACTATTTTTTTATTTAGTATTATTGTTGAAGTGATGATGGGAGGGTAAACAGCTTTGTCACGTGACGTTTATTGACTATCAGATGGACCGAATTTCCAACTCAACCTCCATGGACTTATGCATATATTTTTTTTATTGAATTATTTTACAAAGGTTTGATCCCGCGACACTTCAATTGTTAGTATTTAGTGATGATAGATGGCACTAAAATAATTTTCTGACATTTGACCGCCTTGTTGGTCAAGTGGTTAATTTACAAGTCTAATGATCCCGGTCGATATAGCTCGGGTTCGAATTCCAAGAGGCAGGCATTTGTATGATGAACATAAATGTCTACATTTCTGGGTTCCATACCCGTAATTGTTTAGTAAATTTATCTCGTTATTTTTATACGTATTTCTATGTATCATTGTTGACTAACACAAAATGTCAAAGAAATAATTGTCTTAGTTTGGGTTTAGATCTATTCGTGTAATTTGTCTCTTACATTTATTTTTCTATACCTACTCTTCATTTTCAGTCATTAAATAATAAAACAAAAATAAATAAATAAAACACACAAAACCGTAATTAGTAATTTAAGCCTTAATCTACTATACACAATAAAAATAAATACAGTTTGTGAGTACACCAAGTTGCCTATGTGGTGAGTGATGGTAAAACATGTGACTTACCGTCAATGGTGCCAAATTCGCGTTCGTGCGCCCTCGTCAACACTTGCTTATATAAAGTTTCCGCTTCCTTGTATTTGCCCTAGTAATTTTTAAAACACATTAATATGGTTACGATTACATAGCAACTCAAGGAACACCCTAAATATTTTGATGGCTTCACTTAACATTGAGTCAACTGTTTGTATCACCGACCTACAATTTATTTTTCAGAACCATTTCCTTGTCTTGTTAAGTCAGTTACACGAATCTATTAATTTGACTCAATCATATATATTTTTTAAAATGAGACATATTATAGGCAGTTTTCCAATTACAGAGCATAATGCGACTCAGTGGCGCACAATGCCGAACTGTGATGTTGCTTAATTGGAACGTGAATTAGTACTATTGGGAGTGCTCGATTGTGCGAAGAGCTGCTGTAGTTGAAACATTCAAAGTCGAGCATTGTGCCGCATAATGCGCTTTAGTGCTGTAATTGTAAAACTACCTTAATGACTATGAAAATGACTGAAACCGTGATTTGACAGGTGACAGAACCAATGTTCAAAGTATTTAAATTTAAAACACGCCATGAATATTTCTCTGCGCACGTGTGATTAGACAAAAACAAATAGGTAATCTTCCCTTTTTTTTCTATTTGTTGGTTACTACTGACAAGCTTAGCTCCCTATTTTTAAAGTTATTTTTACACATTATATCAAAAGGGCCTAAATTTTATTTATTTCAAAATAATTTCTGTAAGAGCGTAAAACTTAAGGTAAGTAACCTTAAATTTAAGTAAACACAATTTATCCTAGATCAATTATTACTCTGGTAATGAATTATATTAGATTCTGATATTGACGCATTTTACTTTTATTGTGGGAACGGTTCGACATTCACCCTAATTTCCAGTTATTTGCTTTGGCTGGAGCGTGAATTTCGTTTAAGACTGCGTCACCTTAAATGCGCAAGTTGATTCATCACCCATTAAAATTAAGTCGTCTCTGTTATGAAACAGCTCAATTTTTAGCCATTTTTGCGTCAGTAACAAACATTTAAACATGGGAACTTTCAAGTATATAGCAGGATAAATGATAACTTATTGATTAATGAAAATTACCTGTTTCAGATAGCAAGACGCTAGGTTGTTCTTCGTTTTGGCGACATTAGGATCGTCTGGGCCGAGTTTGCTTTCGTAAATCTCAAGTGCGCGTTGATAATATTGTTCCACTTCTTCGTATTTGTTCTGTAATGAAATTATACATACATACTAGCTGTGCATCGTGGCTGTAATCCTCGAAGAGGTACTCAAATTAAAACTTAGAGCAACTACGCCGCCACAGAACATTAAAATATATAAAAGTAGCATACATCTTAATTTGTATGGGAACCGCCGTGTAAAGATTCACTATGCTTCGAATACAAAAAAAAACGAATAAAAAGACAACATGGCGGTATGGCGACAGGTTTGCGGTTAGTCACATGATGGGTATCGAACTCGGTTTGTTTTTTTGTCAATAAAAATAATAATTATAATATTTATGTAAGCCAACGACTTTTACTACAA
>DVZW01000225.1:0-11751 GCA_018237805.1 Mesosemia grandis
CAAACTTCGAAAGAAAAATAATCTGTTTCGGGCTTTGCCTAGTCGATTCTAGAATAAAGATTTTTTTTTAATTTTAATTACAACAATATTAAAAATCGTTTTTTTTATATCATAAGAATAATGGGCGGGCCCATTATCCCCCAAGGGGTAGGCGGAGGTGAAACTAGTACACAGCAGTGGCGCTAGTATGTACTATTTATACCTACAATATCCCGATGTTATTAAGTCTCATGATGAGACAGGAGCTAAACCTGTCGCTAGATGGCGCTTAAGACAATCATGAGCAGTGAAGTTTTTTTATTCAGAAAATCGAAGTTTTTCCAGATAATCTAAAAAATATAATTAAACAATTTTCTATTTGCCCGATCTGGGAAAACCCAGGACCCAGGAAAAAAATAGTTTCATTACGCCTAATCTAACAAACTATGACATTCTAATACCTAATTGAAGTTTGACTGGTCAAACGCCGATTTCATGAAATTAAATTTCGACGTTTGCCTAACCAAATTAGTCTCTCCCAGGTTTGACGAAAATTTTATTGTCAAAGAGAGAAAAACGTCATTTATTTGGGCTTCGTCTAAGACCGTAAGTCAGACCTGAAGATTGACTAGTCAAACCTAGGAGTGCTGTTTCGAAGTTTCGAAGTTTGACTATAACATATTATATATGTATAATCTATAATATATATATATATATATATATATATATATATATATTATACATATATAATATGTTATATTTATCACTTAATCCTTCAAGATAAGATCATTTTAAAAATAAAATAAAATCGATTATTAAATCGAATTCGAAAAAAACGATATTATTATCAATCGTGGTCTTAATGTAGTTGAATAATTTTTCGTTGACTATACGACTTGATTAATTTTCAATATCAAATAATTACACATGAGGCTTATGAATGTTGAAATACCTAAACTAACTAGTTATCAAACTAATTGTCTTGGCTGGATTGCAGCTTTTCCTTGCCAATGTTTGTAATGGAAACAGGGTCAACTGTCTGCTTCATAAACCTGTGATTAAGCCGTCACTGCCAAATTATCCGTATAATGTCATCTTGTACTGCCCTATCTTACTTCGCGTCTTTAGGATTTGCTCGTTTAATTTAAATTGATTTAAAGATTAATCTTCAGTTTATTGAGTGATCGAAAACGTTAATCTTTTAAAAGAAAACAAGGGCAAATAAGAAGGAGGCTTACCTTATGGTAAGTTGTCGTCCATTTATAATCGCTATGCCAGAGGGGTTTCAATTAGGCTATTTGACTTGGAATGAATAGGCTCTTTTATAGAAGGTTCCATCCTCTTTACTTTAAATAGAATAACGACGACTGGAGTGGATCACCTGTCGGTAATTGACCACCATCAGAGGCATTGCAGTTAGGTTATCATTAAAGATGTTTTATCACTTCGTTTGCATAGCGATATAGTTGTCGGTGTAAGGTCGAAATCCTAGATTCGATTTTCAGGTCGGGAATAACCATGAAAAATAAATCGGATTTTCTGTAAAAAATTCACTGCCTAAGATTTGAACATGTGCCCAATATTGCGACAGGTTTGTCACATCAAGGGTCTTAATATCACCGGCTGGTCGTGAGTATTATTAGTACACACTCTGCCTGCCCCTTCGGAGATCATGAGTGTGATGATATTTATATATTTATTTTGTTTTAAAGGAATTTATAGGCTTTTAATTAATACCACTGCTCACAATTCCACCACGAAGTTGTGTAAGGCAAAAATTATACAACATAATATCTTCACGTCCATGATTCCATAGGCGTATGTGAGCATAGTCATTTTCATTCCGACGTGAGGGCTGGGAAGTTAAGGTGACGGAAATAAATGATGAACATAGGAATTATGTAAGATTGTAATTAATTGGGATCTCAACCTATGATGTTATCTTTGATCTGTGTTCACCTATGTTATTGATACGCGTAAATATACACATTTATTTATTATCGACTTAGTGTTAGAGGGTCGCGGTGGCTAAGACGCAGAGGTCGAATGAGTTCGCTAGTGGCCCCGAGCCGATCTCTCGAGGTCGGTCATTTCCGTATCAGTTTTCGGCAATATAGCTACTACTTTAAGATTCTACATCTTAAATATTAATGCATATAGATCAGTTATTGAACGTAGAGGATTGCTAACCATTAGTCACGTAGAGTTCGAAATTTGATTAATTTATAATATAAATTTAAATGTCTTAAGTTGTTTGGATACAATTTTTATGGCCGTTTCACGCCCTTGGCAAACAAACAGCAAACACTAACAACAAATACATACGTGTTTTCCTATATGTGTTGTTTGTTGTTTGTGTTGGACAGTGATAGTCGTCGGTGACGGCTTTTATGTTCGAATCAAAGAACATTCGATGCCCGACATGTTTCCTATAAGAAACTCACTAGTAAGCTCGCCAAGCCTGGGGATGCCGGTTTGTGTAGGGTGATTGTAGTCGATGTTAGGTGTTTGCAGCAAACACCAAGCTTGTGGAGCCACCTTAACACATGTGAGTCTATGATAAATTGATAAGATCCCCGTATATAACCGAGTTCCATCCATAGATTTCTAAATCATTTTATTTTTCTATTTACTACTAGTTTAATTAGCCTAAAATTTGTTTGCTAAGATTAAAAGATTAACCTCCCGCTATATCTGTATAGGAGTGATCGCCTCGTTGGCTGTGGTTAGCGTAAATATACATAAGGACATAATAGGGTTCTATTCCCAACGGGACAAGGATTTGTGATATACATGGATGACTGACTATCTAACAATGTAATCTATCTAAATGGTAAACCGGGAATATGTGTTTATAGGATTTATTCAGAAATTTTTATATGAATTTACATGTGTTAATTTATAGCTAGAATTTACTTGCTCAGTTGGGATTTGATCAGTTCGTGTATTATTTTGCTTTGAAATAAATAGAGTAATATTTACTTTGTTCCATTACTCAAAAAACATAATTCGTACAATGTAAGTAATGGATGTAACATTAAGATTTATTCTTTACCTTATTTACAAGTTTAATTCACATTTACCCAATCGAGAACATGTAAGATACGCTTATCTTATGAAGCTCGTGGAAAAGATACGGTATTAAAATTTGACATGATGACTTGTCATTTGATCTTATAAATGGAATCGCTGTTAATGATTCTAATAGTTTATCGTAATGTTAAATAAAATAGTTGCTATTTCTTTTAATTTTTTCTTATATATTTTTTTAATTTTTTTGTTTTTATTGTAGTAGAAGGGGGCAAACGAACAAGCGGCTCACCCCATGGTGAGCTTATTTCGAATATAATTTAAGCGTACCGTAGCGTAATCTTCTTTATAACTTGAAATTATTTATCGTTTTCTATACTGTCACTTCGTTGGCATAGCGAACCGGTATTGTTTGATAAGATGCACGAGATCCTGGGTTCGAATCCCAGGTCAGGCGAAAAAATGGTATTAGATTTTTCAGATTTTCTGAAAAACTTCTCTACCTGGGACTGGAATATTAGCAAGATATGGCGGCAGGTTGTCATGATTACGGGACTTAATGTCATCGGCTAGTCAAGGTAGACTTGTACACACTAGCGCCGCTGGTATGTACTAGTTTCAGCTCTGTCTACCCATATGGGGATAATGGACGTGATAATCTTTATTTTTTTATTTTATCTATATTTAAAGCGTAAGCCGATTTTCGTTCCAGTGATTATGATATAAAAAATGGTTATGGTCTCATTTCCAA
Organism: Mesosemia grandis; assembly: GCA_018237805.1. Classification (NCBI taxonomy): domain Eukaryota; kingdom Metazoa; phylum Arthropoda; class Insecta; order Lepidoptera; family Riodinidae; genus Mesosemia; species Mesosemia grandis. The sequence continues at coordinate 3,761 of DVZW01000225.1, forward strand.
TAGCTGCAGCCATAGATGTGCGGAAAAATAAAGAGAATAAAAAAATATAATTTAATTTTGTTAAGTTTAGAGGACGGAAAAAAAATGGCCGTGAACTTTTACGCGCGACCCACTGTAGTATTATTGTTCTATTTAATATTTAAATTTTGAATATTTTGTATGATTTAAATATTTAAATACATACACATATAGGTATACAAGAATGAATTTATTATAAAATTAAAATAGTCAACATAAATTTGTCTAAATTTCTTATTATTCTAATGTATTCTATAAATGTGACCACAATTCACAGCTGTCCTACCGGGGCCTGAACCCAGGACTTCGTGCTCACACCGACACAAGTATCGCTAAAACAATGAGGCCATTAATTTATCTATTATGGGTAAACAATGGTCGCTGTAACTCTTGGAACAAAAAGAATAAAAATTGGTCTATAAACAAAGAACCGTGGAGATTTATATAAAAAGATTCTAACGGAACTTCCTTTGAAGTTGATTAAGACGAGCAATTTACAGTTGATTAAGGAGTTGAAAATTAATGTAGACACTTGAGATTAGTATTTCGATATGCTGAAATTTGTATTTGTTAATATATTATTAGCTATACACGATGGCCAACATTGTGGCAAACGTTATGGCAAATTGTTCCCAACGTGTAGATGAGGTAGCCAATAATTCGCCAGAGCCCTTTGATCTTTTGTTAAAAACCGACACCGCACGGATTTCTCGACATCTTGTAGGCCAACATTCTAACACATACCAAGGTGCGCAAAATCACTCGTCTATACGATGGCCAACACATTCGTCTCAATGTTGGCCATCGTGTCGAGCTCAGCATATTACAGATAAATAAATTGGAAGTGACTGTCTGTGATTTCATAATTACTAGGTTTGTCAGGTGCATTTTGTTATTTTTGTGATACTAATATCTAAAAAAATGTCTGTCATTCTCTTACTGAAAGATGGAAGAGTTTATAGGCTACATTTTATATGTAATATTAATATCCCAAAGAAGTCAGGGCGGACCGCTAGTAGTGAATAAGTTAAGGAATGAAAAATTGAGATGTATACCACCACCTTTGACTTACCGGGACGATTCTCCAACTGGGACGTTGTTTATAAATCGCATGGCATATGCGTATCTTTATTTTACTGGGCAGGGAATAAAACAACTTTTTTTGGTTGTACAACCATTGCTACATGTTATAAACTTGCAAGTCATTGGAAGTACGAACGTAATTAAAAGTTTTTTCATAAAATTCTTCTGATTTTTCCTCATTTTCAACCGAAATAAAAAGGAGAAGGTCCTTACTTTTTGGAGTCTCTTCTGTTCTCTTAAAATAAATAGTACATATGAATCGATTTCCATGACACTTTTTCATTCAAATGTCGTAATTCTATATTGGTGTTGTTTTAATTTGGTTAATTTCTGATGATAAGATCTTTGAGAAAAACCATGAGAATTTCCACCAAATCTTCGTCAAACAGGACGATTCATACGCCTGGTTCACTTCTCCCACATTTGATGATACTTTTTCAACTTTCATCGGTTTTTTTTGCTTTTGTAAAAATGTACTGTCAATATTGGCTACACCCGTTTGGATTTTATAGTCGCGCTGTTGTTGATAAGTATGTATTGTGTTCGCGTGTTCAACATCGTTTTTTGTTTTAATTGTTCATGAAGCGCTTTATTCTGTTGGGGTCACACGTTATCTAAAACAGCTGTCGGGCGCACGCTCTACAATGGGCTGGTTTGTATCTGCGCCGCGTAATATTGTTCGTGATTTAAAATATCGGTCATGTTGGCACGAGTGGCTACGGGTTTATTTTCCAGAGGTGTATTGTTGCGTTGATTAGATCAGGAAACCTTTGTTCTAAAGAGAAAGGCCTGTTTACTCCCAACCACGGCTGTCCTGTGCATGAAGCGGCTCACGGTTTTGCGGCTGCAACGAACATGTTACAGCCTTGTGTGACCGACCGCAACTGAATTCATTAATGTGCAGTCTATGTTCGCGTTATCTCTAGCTTACCCACTGGATTCTCAGCAATAAAGCTCAGAACGTAGCCCACTAACTTCTTCTTTGACTATTATATCGCTGATTTGGAATTAGACTTGCTCTATTGTTGATATTATATGTTGGTATTTGAGAACGCAACCTTTTATGCTGATAAATTGACACAACACATAACACATAATTTAAAGGTTGGGAACCTAATTTTATCCGCTGCTATCTGTCATAAATGGTTTACTCGATATACAATATATGTATATTTATAAAGTCGTAGCCTATAGGTAGATTGATTGATTTATAAAGTAAATAATGCAGAGGTGGGATAAGATCACTTAACCTAGATTTCCGCCATCGGCCTCCGTCAAACAAGATGGCCAAAGAGAGCTGGAGCGATAACTTGGACAACTTTAGGGGATAAGATGGCCGGAGACCGCTTGGAGTGTGCCGTGTGGAAAAGAAAGAGGGAGGTCTTTCAACATGGCTGGAAAATATGTGTATTCACTACTTTTACTTTTGGTTGCCATGGTAACTAAAACGTGCGTGTTGCCATTTAATTGATGTTACAGCGGGAACGAGGTAGTAGACATACATGTTTGTTTCAGTAGAAATACAATTTTTTACTACGTCAACTGTACTACTTTGTTCTTCCCAAACGTATTCTTGCACCTTGTGCATTATTAAAGCTTTGCATTTATGTAAAATAAATACGATAAAATATCTCTAAAGTTGAATGAAAAAATGGAGAACATAATTCGGTTAAATTTCATGTTTGGAAAATATATACATTCTCTTTGAAAACGCCCAGATGAAAATGTTCTGTAACAGTTTTTATTCGTACTTGTTTTATGCTCTATTTGTGACTGTTCGTATTTCACTTTACGAGAGCTTACTAGACCTATTTCGATTGGTAACGAACCTTTTTTGGTCTGCATTGAGTACAGTAGTTTATGTTCGTCAGCCTTTTTACTGAGAATACAATGATGCTACCGCCTTTATTGTTATCAGTCGCAATGTTACGGGTTGAATTGTTGAGTTTATTTTTATAAAATATCATCACGCCCATTATCCCGAACTGGTAGGTAGAGTTGAAACTAGTGCACACCAATGGCATTGTGTGCCTACTAATAATACCCACGACCAGTCGATAATATTAAGTAGGTGCCTTTATGCATTATATTATAAAAAAATACACTGTCATGTCAATGGGTTCACTTCTTAGCAATATTTTCGATGACGTCTATCGATGATTCTTTACAAGTACTTACTTGGAGAGTGCAGTTGAAAACTATAAGACAACACCTTAATTAAATGAAACGTGTGAAAAAAGTTATGCTATTCATAGTTTTCATTTAATTAATGTTTTGAAGAAGCAAAACAGATGTGTGTGAATAGGGATATTAAGCGCTTGATTCTCTCTGCGTTTTAAGCATAGGATATAGTGTTATGATATGATATGAATTATTAACTTAATAAAGCAAGTATAATAATAGTTATTTGCTAAGATTTAGTTTAGTTTGTTTTAAAAACACCCCTTCCAGTTTTGTATTGTTGAGTTATTACATTTTTATGTGTTAGATGAAAGAAATCTCATTTCGAGATAAGCTCGCCTTTTGTGTTATATTTTCATTTGTTTACTTTCTGATATATTTTCATCTTGTACAATGAAAGATTGAATGAAAATTGAGTTTACTAGAACTTTAACTTATAAAGACATTAGAAGGTCTATTTTATTTTTATAAAATAACTTGCTGACTGGGAAAACTTTGTTTTGACATATAAATTTTTTATTGTATACTTTATTTATATATTGTATGTTTTATGTTGGACCAAACAATATATCTACAAAATTTTATTGATATCGGTTCCGTTGTTTCAGAGAATAGCAAACGAACAACGTGACACGGGATTTTTATGTGTAGATGTAAACATTAATTTTTGAATTACGCGTGCGACGTTTAATCTACGTAAATATGACGACTGTTAATTGGTAGAATTCAGTGATGACTGATTGATATCACCATCTGCAATTCCTGACGCAATTTAGTCAGTGCTTGTCATTGTCCGGTTTGGAGGGTAAGGTTGCCGATTATCTTTCGGCGATTGTTGTCTCTTATCTTCCGGAGGTCCACTTTCTTGTTTGCTACGTAATACAAATTAAAAAACATGTCCTGCAATTATCCCGGTGTTAGTTTCGGCTTCGTGTGAAGAATAGCCCAACTGCCTTCCTTGCAGGCAGCTCGTAAGAGGCGTGCTAAGGTTATTCACGTGAGAAATATTGTGACTATTAAGTAGAGTACAATGACGGGCGCCTGGATTGGTACCACCGGCCTGGCTTGTTGATGCGGCAATAACGTCAGTTGTCAATGTCGTGTTCCGGTTTGGAGGGTAAGGTAGCCGGTTCTCTTACGCAAGAGACTTAACATTCTAATCTTATAGTTGGCAAAACACCATTAACATCTTTGGTGTATAGGTATAGGTGATGGTTATTACTTATGATTAAGAAATGTATCTGTTTGTTTGCCTTTATATAAATATTTCATAGTTAAAAAAAATAAAAACATGCTTTTTCCAAACGAAACGAACGGATTATGTTACGACGAATCTAATGAGACCAAACTCGATGTGTTTACTATGGGCAGTCCAAGGTTTTAGCAGCCACCTTTCCCATCATCAGACCAGATCGATGGTATCATAATATTGTATTGTCATCTAATCTACATATAATTGCCAAGTTTCAAGATGACACAACAATTAGAAGTGCGTGTAATTTAGATTCTTAGATTTTACATAGTCACTTACAGCTCGACCTAATAAAAGCGTGTTAAAAAGAAACGATAATATATTAATGCACGATAATAATACAATGGGTGATTTAATGAGAATGTGTTTCACAAGTAAGGGGAGAATTACATTAGGGTAAGACTAAATTGACCAAATAACGATACTCATAGCTACTTAGGAGCTATTAGTATAACTATTACCAAGTTACACGATTAACTAAGCCACCGTCTCATTAATAGCAATATTTTGTATGGATATATTAACACGGATATTTGCTTACGATTTTTAATTTACGTGCGTGTTGTCACTAAAGGCTGAAATTTCATAATGTAATTTAATCACCGGACCAACATAATGTCTTTGTCTCGTTGGCATAGCGGTACCGGTCTAAGATGCACGGGGTCCTAAGATCGCATCCTAGGTCGAGCAAAAAATGGTATGTAGTGGTTTTTCAGATTTTCTCAAAAAAATCACTACCCGGGACCGGAATATGTGCCTAACGGGCACATAGTCCGGATATAAACGGAAGATTTTTGCAAATAAATAGGTAGGTGAAAGTTTATAATAATAAGCAACGGAATAACCATCAATAAGATATATTACCAATATTTATTTATAACATTTGAAATAGATAGTGTTAACGTCGAATTGGCCAGTAAACTTTTAACTTAGTAGGTACGTTTTTATAGTCAAACCACTTTGCTAAAATAGTAAAATTTGTCTATAAATATCTTGTAGATAAATAGATATTTAAAAGCGATTAATGATTCACGAAAATCTTACTATTATTATAAATGTCAAAGTATGGATGTTTGTTTGTTTGTTGCTCAATCACGCCAAAACTACTGCATAGATCTGGATGAAATTTGTTACACAGATATACTACAGTTAATAGAATATAGGCTACTTTTTATTTCGGAGAAAATTATAGTTCCCGTGGGATAGCTTTGTTTGTATTTTTCACGTGGGCGTAGTGCTAGACAGCTAGTCAACAATAAAACCATTAACAGAATAGTGTTTATATTGTACTAGCGACCCGCCCCTGCTTCGCACGGGCGCCATATCTTGTATGTATTATACATCTAAACCTCCCTCTTAAATCACTATCTTTTACAAAAGCTGTATCAAAATCCGTTGCGTAGTTTTAAAGATCTAAGCACACATAGAGACAGACAGCGGAAAGCGACTTTATTTTATACTATGCATTGATTCTAAATTGTAAAATAAATTTAAAATCATAATTAATACAGGTAATAAGATATTATCGGTTATTAAATTAATTAAAAACTAAACTAAAGCCGGAAAAAAATAATTGGATACAACTTAACAAGACTGTGTATTTAGGGCGATGTATTATGTGCGGTACTCGGGAATATACAGCAAAAAACTTGCTATAGGGCCGTTGAAAGCCGGCCAACAATACCTACGCTAATGGCTTATGTTTGCGATGACAGTCCCTCCCAGCCAATGGGCTCTATTATCATAGTCGGCCTTCTGCGCGCTGAATTGGCTAAATGTTTTGTGCTTCTGAAAAGATTTCAGATGACGGGAAAATTGTTAAGAAAATTGATCACTTCCACTCGACTGATTTAATTTTGTTATTCTCTGTAATTCTCGAGATTTCGCTTTGTTTAATGGAAACGTTTCAAGTTTAGGTTTAATTTGCAATTGTTAATAATTGAAAAAGAAAGAAAATCTTCTTAATTTAAGGGGTCGCTGGGACGGCGAGGTCATCAGTTCGATTCTCTAGTGAGAATTTTTTTTTCTTACAAAACCAATTTGAATTTACGAAAAGGAAGAGATGTCGTTGGCATAGCGGTACCGGTGTTGGTCTAAGTTACACGAAGTCTTAGGTTCAAATCTCAGGTCAGGGAAAAAAATTGTATGAGTCTTTTCAAATTTTCTAAAAAACCCGGGGCTGGGATATGTGCCCTGTATGATGGCAAGTTTGTCATCTGTTACGCGATGAGACCTAATATTATCGGCTAGTCGTGGGTATACCAGGTACACAAGCGCCGCTGGTGTGTACTAGTTTCACCTCTGACTACACCTTTGGGGACAACTGACGTGATGATATTTATATTATTTAAAAGGAAAGGATTTCTAGTATGGTTCATGTGCTTTATTTCGCTAGCATATAACAATGAGAAGCAAATTTGATTTTCAGCCTTACAGAACGGAAAAATAAAGTATATTAAACTTACATCGTCGTGAAATTCTAACATTATTACTTATTTTGAACGGGATGGATACCTACTCAAGATATTTTTATTATTATTATTGAATGCCGATATTTCAATCCAATTACATGAATCGTGGTCACAGCGAGACTGCGGTGGCGGGTGGATACTCTTGACAGGAGGACAGGACACTAATGACAGATTACTTATTTAATTTACTACACACATAAACCCCTCTTCCAACATGGACGGATCTCATCATAGCGGAAGCGTAGGCTCTATAGCTAAACAAACAGGCGGAGCGTTTATCTGCTCGCTTTAGTCAGTTGACGCTGTATACGCCTATATGAATGCAGCAAGAAAGGTCCATCCGAAAGGAATAAAAATATTTATTTTCTTGGAATAGCACCGACTAACAAATGGATTGAAATATCGGCATTTAATAATAATAAAAATATCGTGAGTGTGCCATTTAAAATAAGTAATAATTTATGTAGTATGTTGGTGGACGCCTTGTATCACTTAATATCAAGCATGTATATTTATAAATTTTATCAATGTTGATTAAACTCTCACCGTCTTTTGTTTCATTTAAATTCGTTTGTATTATTACGTTCTTTATTCGAATTCTCATATTCGAATGAACAGTGACAGCGGTTCCAATACATTAATTCGTCGTAATCGACGTACTACTTCTATGGTTTTTAATGTTCGGTGTTAGTCCATTTTTAAACAAAATTACGGCGTTATTTAAAAATTAGTTCATTTTAAATATTTTGCCAGTTTACGAAGTTGCAAATTACATATGCACCTCGGTATACCCTATTGGGAATAACAAGCGTTTAAATTTTAAAGGATTTGCTACAATCCTCTTTGAACTCGTGCCACGAATGTAGACGCTACCGCGTTACTAAGATTGGTGTTGATTAAAAGGATTTTTTTAAATGAAGTAACCTATCTATTGCCTAGTTGGCATAGCGGTAGTAGTATCGGTATGAGATGTACGAGGTCCTAGC
>DVZW01000226.1:0-11749 GCA_018237805.1 Mesosemia grandis
CTAGTACACCTACGATTAGCAGATGATTATTTTATTTATTGATTATTATTGGTAAATATCATATTGAAAAGGTAAGCTAATTCTAAACACTGGAAACAAATTCTCCTTTCTGGAGATATGAGATATATGCGTAAAGGATTTATAGTTTTCATAGTCGACGCTTGGTGAAATTCCATAGTCAATGAATAAATAACAAATGTACTATTTCACATTCATTATTAAATTTTTGAAGCCTGAGGTACAAAGTAAGAATGTTAGTTTCTTTGAATTTTTCTCTTGGATCGGATACCTGGTTCTTTATCTAAAAAAAGGTATCGATACGACATAAAAATAAATTAAAAATTATATACTTCGATATTTTCAAAATTACCAAAACGGAATTTCTACGTGTTAATGCAACAAAAAAATAAAGTTGATAATTTTCCTATAACACCATGCATCCCTGTGGAAATGCAAACGGAATAGGTAGCCTTCAGTTTGGAAGGAAAGTCAAAGAGGAGAAAAATTAAGTTATTTATTACCTTAATTTTAGAAAAAGTAGTTTCAGCTGTAAACAGGTGAAAAGTTAGAGGCAGTTTCGGATTAAGGCTTGCTGCCGCCGTCCTAGCTCGGATTTGATGCGCCGCTCTTATACATATATTTATGTAATTATAACTTTTTACAGAATATTTTTTTTGAACACGCTTTTAAACCACTTTTCAAAATGAATTAATTTTTCGCCTCAAAAATCTTAGCATTTCGAAAATTGCCGCCGCTTCAATTATGCCTGCCTAGGCCTAGGCCTGGCTTAAATCCATCACAGTTCAAAAATTAAATCCAAGGCAATAACAATACTCAGGTATTTTAACCTAACCTAACTTAACCCATCATCTGGCAAATAATACGTAATACTATTTGAACACCTACCGATGAAAAAAATTGATCTTTACCGCCCGGTTCGAGAATAGTCTTTGGCGTCTTTGAACAACGCAGTATAAGACAGCATATGAAGACTGTCAGTACCGAATTAGGGGAATTTGGTGCTTTATAAAGATAACAAGTATTTTCCGGGATTAAAACGTTCAACCAACCAAACAAACTCTTCAGCTTTATAACATTATACTCGTAAATGGGAAAGTTTGTATGGTATGTTTAGGTATATGGTATATGTATAAGTATATGGTAGGTAAGTATGTTTGTTATTCTTTTATGCAATAACTACGCGATGGATCTGAATGAAACTTTACATAAATATCGCTTATAAGTTATACATCAGAATAACATAACTCCTTTTTATATAAAAATTTACAGTTCCCGTGGGATATGTTGTTCGTGTTTTTTACAGTTTCCATGCGGCGTCATCAGATTTGAAGACGAATAACGTACTAAGCCAGAGCGTATGCCCTTCACCATACGCGCCCGGGTCGCTATGTAGAATGTTTATAAGAATTTATTAAAGTTGTGTGTGATAAGAATTTATTAAAGTATTTATTAAAGTTGGTGTTATCTTACGGTATCCGCTCATAACTGCGTAACGGTAGCTTAAGACTTATCTTCGAGAGTTAGTCAAGCTCTCAGAGATAAGTCTAAGTTACTGGTGCCGTCACGTCGGGAGGACATGTTCATGAAGGTTATATCGTTATAATTATTATTTCAATATACAGTTAAAATCTCGCATGAAGAATTTCTAAGCATATAATTGTAGTCGCCTATTGGTCTGACGGTATAGATGCACGACTGTCGGTGCGGGTTCAAATCCCGGGTCGGGTAAATTGGTTTAATGAGTCTGTTCTGTAAAACGTAACGCGGGATTGGACATGAGTACGATATAGTGACAGGCTTTTTTTATCCTATAGGAATGCCAACAAGCAGATGGATGGTAAGAGATAACCGTCGCCTATGTACTCTAAAGGTGTTATTGGTACGTTGCCAACTTTGAGACTGGGAGATATGTAAGTAAGACTCCTGCGTAAGTTTACTGCTTGCCTACTTGCTTGCGATCACATTACGGGATTTACTCGTGAATATCATCGGCTAATCGAGGGTGTTCTAGTGACACGGAAGTGTGTTCTAGTTCACTCCTGCCTGCCCCATCGGGATGTAATTGGCGTCATGATATTGTTATCCACAATTTTAACCCAACTCTTAAGACATATTTCAAAAAAGGCTTATCATATAACCAGTCATTTGGACCCCCAACAAATATTGATTCAGGGCCCGTCTAAAGCACGTCACGCCACTGATAATATGGTCAATTTCAAGTTGTGTTGAATTTGTCAGTTGACCTCACTTAAAGTTGACCTTACTGGATTATTAATAGGGCTAAATTAGTCGGTTTATCAAAAGAGAGAGAGAGAGAGAGACAGCTCCCTAAACACTTTATTGATTGAATTAGTTGAAGATTCTTATTCGCGATTCGCGGCGGCAGTGACAGAAATGAATGTGTGAATGAGCTTTTGCTCTTTTGACGTTAGAACGATAAGTGAATTGTCGTCCATTGCCTGTGAATGATGACAGATGCAAGACCGGTGCTAGTGAAAACAATCGGAAGTCGGAAACTTTTATCGGGAACGCACATTCCGATGAACGTTGATTTATACGCCGGTTTTTCATCAATGAGCATCGAAAATTAATGAATAATTACACTCTTATTTCGCCCAAAGGTTGCCAATAACGAGAGATGAACTCCAAACGAATAGAGATGAATTGATATGGGTGTAAATTATTTTCCTCTTCTGTCTAATTAATCGGTTTTGACGGTTGTTCTGTTACATCCCTAGTCCCCGTATTACACCACCACACTGCGATGCAATAAGTCAGCATTAAATATATATAAAATCTCCGCTTCTTTTTAATTTTTGTAGTATATTTTCATAATTCACGCGTTTAATTATTACTACAGGTCGTTTCTGCTCTTCGCTAGGCTTCCGCGTGTGATTCGTAAGAATTCGCCATCAAGGTGAAGACTAAGCATTATTTCCATAAAAATAAGCGAATCCACCGACTGGCGTTAAACTTGATCGGGGAGCTGTTTAGTGTCGTTTCATATTTATTTCATTGTCTTTTAATAAGTATGTAATAATGTTATATAAACGATACTGGAATACACTAAAGCTTTATCAATATATATTTGAAATAAGTTTCTGAAAAGGATAGAATTCACAAGAATAAGGATCTAAATAACCGACTTCCAAAAGAGTGGAGGTTATTCAATTAGACTATTTTTGTTTTTATAATTACCGCATAATTTACTACCGATATATACCGATTTAGATGTTTCTTTGATTTCGAAAGCTGGTCCTTGTCATATGGTCCCGTTTAAATTTTGTTTTAATGATAAAAATAATTAGGTATTTTATTATTCTATTATATTGATAACGTATTTGTAACTGCACTGCATGTAGTTCAGTTAATAGTACGCAACTGCGTGAATCACGGGTGTTTACTGTAGACGTATCCATCATGATGGGGTGGTATTATCAATAATATTCTCGATTCTACGGGGCGCATTCGAGGACTGCAAAAACGTGGTATTTGCCAACACCTTCATGGGACAATGAGCGTGAAAATACATACGTGTGCATTAATCAAATCTGATACAATATTTTACCACCAGGTTCTTCTCGAATCAATATACTTTTATTATTATATCATCACGCTAAAATTCATGCGTGGCAAAACATTTTGAAAAAATACGGGATGGGGAGAAGAAATAAATTCAAGCATTACAAAATCACATCAATTGTATTTCACCAACATTTACATTAACGTCTTAAATCGAAGCATTTCACTTGTTGCTTACAGTAAGAAAGATACAAGTCTCATATTATTTTTGCGTCGATTTAACTTCGACATCTACAAACAAGCCTATGAGTACAGGCGGACTAAATCATCCTAAGTTATTAAATGTACGCACCAATTTAACTGAAATCAATACCAAATTGTACAATAAAATTACCTGAGAGAAAGAGAATAGCCTCCGAGGTAACAATTGAAATAAATATTGAGCTTCTAAATGCTAAAAGCCCTTATAGGACGAGAATAAACTATAAAACTATTGTCTCCGTACATTTAATATCTTAAGGCAGTAAATAATAATGCACATCAAGTGCTTATTTTCCATTTGCCGTCAAGGGCAGATTGTCGACAAACCCGAATGTCGGGTAGATTCCAATAATAATTCTAATAATCAATTTCGAAATCTATCAGGAAATTATCATAAATAAAAATATGCACGATACTATGGCATTAAATAACATAGGTTAAAGTAGGTTACAGGGTAAGTGGTGTATTATTGAAAAAACGTCTATTTCTAAAATTATCATAATAGGGTTCCAAATAGCACCCGTAAAATGCATGCGATATCAGCTTAATACGATTAGGTTTGTATTTAAATAATTGATTATAGAATAGCTAACAAAGCATCGTTTCATACATAAAATGTGTCGTGTATAAATAAAATGTCCACCGTACTTAAATAATACTGTTTGGATAGCGCTTTTGGCTACACCAAAAATAGTCTACAATATTTACATTTAAATTATATACAACATACGTATATGTACAATATCTAAAATAAATAATGGACATCTCAATTTTATTGAATGTACTCAAATAAGAAAAAATGGCGGGTCGCCATGGCTAATAATAAGAGAAATTAAAAATGCGGTTTCAAAATCGACACCGAAAATTATAATACCGCCCAAGCGAAAACCCAACAACAGACCACGCTTATATCGTGGATACAAAGAGAAGAAAGAAACGAGAAACAAAATCGTAAGCTTCGTAGAAACATTCTATACAAAGTTCTCGGCCGTTTTCTGATAGGCTTCGAAATTGACACACTACGAACTGCATAACTTTATGACATTTATAATCATAATAATATAATGATATTTACTTCACTTTATACAAATATAGCAGCGAGTTTTAAGAGTTCCTATAACGGCCGCGTACTCGCGGATCTGACAATTTGACATTTCACGAAATGACTAGGGTACGCTCCCAACACATGACAAGCGGCCCGCTACTGCAGCGCCTGCCTCACTTCAACGCATCAACTTATCCCATAAAAACTTAAATATCACGTCTCCCGCGGAGTTAAACATATACACTCCAATTTTGAACAATTTCCAATCTAAAATATACTACTCCGATACCAAGATAAACGGAAGTGCAGATAAGTCAATACCGGGCCGAATCTTTTCGTCGAATGAAACACGGTAACGGAACTCGAGCCACTCTGAATAATCGCTTCCAGTATAAAACGACTGTATAGTTCATGCGCCGTATGCAATAAATACAAATATACACCGAGATAATCTGTACACGCCAGTCCATATACAAAACTACCATTAAACTGTCAGTACTCGATTACTTAAAATATGTCATGATCATATATCGCATAATACTCGTACAGTGTATAACAATCACAATATAAATAAATGCCAAGTTAACTATGGTTCGGACCTAAAGGTAACTAAGAAAATGGCATCCGAAGAAATTGACTCCAACGCGCCAAAGCAGTGGTTACAATCCGCGACGTCCGTTGGATCACTTCAGATCAAAAATATACCACCTCGTAAAACGACTTCCAAGACAACATCGTAAAATCTTCGAAAACGGATATGTACTTTATTCAGAATATTGCTAGGTCACATCGGGTAAAATACTAGAGCGCTACCGACCGCGGCGTGCCTCCGCAGCGACCGGCGCAGCCTTACACTGAATACGGTCCATACCGTTGGCGGCCGCGTCGCCTGCCGCGCATATTTACAAGTGCTGTACAAGAGCAGGTCGGTGGTGCGGCCAGCGGCCGCCGCGCCGCTCAGGGCGGCGGGAACAGGTACTCTCGTGGCGGCCGCCCGCAGCCCTAGGTCTCCCTTTCCTTCTTCGGTTTAAATTCCTCTCCTAGGATCGTCGCTATTTCGCCCTGCATGAACGCCCACGGCACCGTTGAATTGGCCAGAGGACATTTTTCTCCGCTTGGACAGTAAACCTGTAACAAACACACGATCCATTGAAACGGACGACGAAAGGCACGTTTGTTAGAATAAGTAGAAACACCATAATGAGCGCAATGATGATTTAAAAGCGAAACCTATTTATAACTAAGCTAAACAATACAAATGATTTTAGTTATGTGTTAAAATTTAGTATGAGGTGAAATTGAAATCAATAGGTATGTCATAATGAACCAACCTCGGATCCTTGCTGTCGCTTGATGGAGTCCCGTGAGCAGGGAAAGCAGAACTTGTGGTGTTGCTGGCTAGGGCATTGCACGAAATGTGTGTCTTCGAGCCTCTCCTGGCAGAGCGTGCACTTGAGCAGTGGGGTCGGGGCCGGCGCGGACGCCTCGGTCGCTTCGGTCGCCTCCGTCGAGGACACGGAAGTCGTCGAAGATACGTGCCGCGAGCCCGACGACCGCCTTCCGCCGTTCGACCCTGAGGAACGGAGGATAGTTTTTAGCTACTGTCTGCTAGTTTAATATCAACTAGCTAATGTATGGTAATGTGTGCGTAAGGTCAACAGACTGTAGCTGGACATGGACGCGAGCGGTCGTCGGGCTCCGCACCGGATCGGCCGATGCGGCGAGCGAACGCCCGCCCGACTCCGACCAGGGCTTACGAAAATTCTTTTCAAAAATAAATTATTCTTCAAAAGTACAATTAATTTACCATATAATGAAAACAATTTTCTTTATTACGAACTAAAATATGTCCTTTCCACAGAACCTTTAATATTAATTCCACATTAAATTGTTCAATCCTGGAAGAGTTGTTCAAATTCCTACCTGAAGAATTAGGTGAATGTTGGCTGGAGCGGCTGGCTGACCGTTGGGGTGGGGGCTGTGGGGGGGAACCTCCCGCGGAGCGTGGTGAACCAGGAGGCAGAGTGTCTGTCACCGACATGAGAGCTGCCATTGGCGATGGGCCGGCTCCCGCTCCAGTCACTGGTGGAGAGCCAGCTGCACGTCCCAATGGAGAACCAGCCGATCCATTCGTAAGCGGAGCGCTGTTACCATATCCTGAAGAATAAATCAAGCAATGAATAAAAATCGTTTTACGAACTTTTAATCATGTTAATTTTAATCAAAATTGATTTGATAGGTTTTTAAAGTAATTGTTTTTAAATTCATTTTATCACTATCTACTGATTTGTAGTTTCCAGTTTTGACCGTAACTTTTAATTAGTAGTATCAATTTATTGAGCACCGATGCAATTAAAACTAAACATTTTTTTATCGGGGAATATATTTAAGAAAATTGATAACAAATCGAAAGATATTCTAATAAACTCGCTAACTAATTCATACGTCACGTAGGTAGTATAGAAGTACTCAATAGGAAAAACATTTGGGTCGTAATTAAAGATTTGGCAACATTTATATAATTATACCGGCAGAAGTGCAGTGTTGGTACAAACGAAATCAGTACAGCGATCGCAGGAGACACGCAGCGGTTACTCTCGATGACATCGTTTCATTTGTCCGAATAACCTTACATTGAACGCTGGATGACACATCGTTTGCGGTGGACCGTCGGATAGTAAACACGTGCACACACGCACACATGTCGTATAAATAGCATTGTATATTATACGCTTACGTAGCGAGCCGATGTGTCATCGCCTGTTCGCAACGTGGCGCTACTTCTTTCGCCCGACCCAGGCTGCACGGATAGGTGAGTGTGATTCGAGGCACACTAGATGCACCGAGTTGAATCGCCGAGGCGGCGTTGCCAAACATCTTGCCTCCAATGAGGACGTGTGCTTGTGTCCGTTCGTGAGCGGAATGTTTTTGTCACTTGACACACATTGATGGATGAATGTAATAAAACGTATTCATAACTATAATTTGTCACAACCGCTTGCGCTAAAGACACTTATTTCCTTGTTTCGATTTATATTAATCGGTATAGAGACATGTCATGCACGGTAAACAAAGTAGAGGCGTGTTTTCATTTTCATTGTTCGGCACTAATGACAAAGCGCTGCGCATCAAATGTCGCGATGAAATGGAACGTAAACAGATTATTTATTAAAAGAACGTGCAAAGGGCGTGAGTGATGGTCGGGCGCGGCCCATATGGCGGTGGTGACGTCACGCACGGTGACCTTTTTGGCTGGCTCGCGGCGCGCCGAGCTCACACACACGCCAGCGGAATGTGGTCGAGCGACTGCCAAGCGTAGGCGCTATAATATATTTTTTCGCTCGACAGCCTACCTACATACGTACGCGAGCGAAAATGTCGTCACGCGACGTTGCCGCACCGGTCGTCGTGCGTGCATTCACGGCGCGTTCACTTTACGTGGGTGTTTGTACGTGTCCGTTGGGCTTGTGTGTGAGAGGCCGCAAGTGCTCGCTTTCGAGAACGCTCAACCAGTTGAACCGGTTTTGTATTTATGGATCGAATTAATGCACCTACCTAGATATGAATCCCTGGCCACGTTTGCGCAAGCACATAAGAACACGTATTTAATTAATAACAACAAAACTAGTATTCTGGTACGTAATTGTAGACAGGTCGTATGTTTCAACACATTAGCCTCTACCGAACGTAAATACGTTTATTGTGTGCAATACACGACTACATTTTACTGTTATATTCCAAATGAATAGAAATGAAATTGATACCAATAAAAGATTTAACAAACCTACATATTTATTGAACTAAAAAAATATAAAAAAGTTTAATAGTAAAATATATTGTACTGCTTGAATTCAATAGTTAAATAATATTTTGAAAAAAATAAAGAGTTACATTGGTATTATTTTCTATACGATTAAATAACAATTAAATTAATATAAAATGTGAAATAAAATAAATATAAAATATTAATTAAAGCAAAATTTTGAACAATAAAATTTGTTGCACGTATACGTAATTTAGTTACAATTTTTAATTAAAATATTTTGTTAATTAGGTAACAAAATAAGGTAATTTAATATTTTGTAATAATAACCGGTTATAAGTATGTATTATAATCGGAAAACGAATTTTGTATGTAACTGTAATTATAAGTTTTATGTTATCAGTAGTTTATTATTAAAACAAAAAAAAATCTATATTGTCAAATAAACCAACATTTATTTGAAATGTTTACTCACCATTAGTTTTGAATGAAGATGCATCAAAAGATGGTGTTCGTAGAGGATGTTTTTCCTGTTTAAAGACCCGATCCGGGGCAAACGATGCAGCTAATGAAACTGCGGGTAAAGATTCGCCTCGGGTGAGTGGTGGCCGAGAGTGTTCTTCTAGAAGCCTTTTGGCGGGTTCGTGATGCGTTTGGTGATCGTCCTCATCGAGAGGCCGCTTCATCGCCAAACCCGGAGCCAACCTAGCCCCGCCGTGAGCGGGAAGGTGAGCCAAGGGCAAATGTGGTAATCGTCTGCCCTCGTGCTCTTCTCTACGGCCACCGTATTCTGTTAAAAGACCAGCATTGGTTGCCGGTCTAGTGTGATGCAAATTAAACGTCCCAGCAGCGTGAGGATGCGATGGAGGTGCTGGTTGACCTCTAGCGGCCGTTTCTGCCCCATTTTGATGCGCTTCTAAAGGAGGTCTATGAGCTCCTTTGGAGTGCGTTGGGCCACGTCCTTCTTGAAATCCATGGGCACGTTTTAATTGTCGCGCCGTTTCTAAGACAACCTCTATCCGATCCGCGCCTTCATAATTGACACAGCCGCGACAAACCGCCTCAGAAAACTCGTGTAACATTGCCCAAGGCATACGGGGCAAGTCACACAAGTAGCAATGCTGCCGCTTTTGCATCACCGACATCTCGGCGCCGTTAATGTTGCGGTGCGCGAGAAATCGGAGTTCGTCGTATTTCTTGAAAATCGTCACTGATTTATTATACTCGTACCGAGAGACACTATCACCATGGCACACGGGAACTAGTAATCACATGTAGCGCGCAGGCCGTGAACAGTCGGGACACTCGCTCCGAAGGCGGGTCGGGGAGAGACTGAGGCGACCGCGGCGGGCGCGCGGCCGCGGGGGTCGGGCGGCGGCCATTATCGAGCGGTGACGTCAGCGCGCGCACCGCGACGCGCCGAGGACGAGCCGTTACCCGACGCGGATGCGTCCCCCGCCCGCCTGGCCCCCGCGGTTATCACGCGATAACGAAACCGATACAACATACATATGTAACAACATCACACCTCCGGCATTAAGCAGATGCTGTAAACAAATTGACTAAACAAAACGTAACCACTTCACTTTTTATTATTATTAATACTTATATAGAACACAAGTGGTTTCTAATAAATACCAAAAGTAACAGTGAAACTATTGCTTGAAAGATACTACTATCACGAGTAACGACAAATATTTTACATACCTATTGTAGATGTTAAATGTTAATTTTGGTTTAACGCACGCCATGGCTTATAAAAATGGAACATAATGCATTATTTTTAGCAGTCACTCAATGCTTTGTATTTGTATTATTGTAAAATGTGAATACTTATAATTACTTCACTAATTGCGTTTATTATCTGTTGATCTAAGTTCTCCGATAATGACATTGAGCCACCGTTAATATGCGTCATTAAAGTAAAAATAATATGTAAATCGACTCGTATCTTTATACTTATGAAATGAATCACAAACTCGTCAACAAACTCAATCGGGCCATAGATTCCGCTATGAACGCTGATATTATTCAACGAAAGTAAACAGCTGCTGGTGTAGAATAATAATTAGCGCTATCGCGTATTAACAACGTGCTCGGTGCATTAATTTCAATCTATTCTGATTCGGTTTCTTTTCAAACGGCTGCGTTTAAAATTATTATTATTGAGTGGCACCAATGGATCCGGCTGGAAGACAGGAGCGGGGGAACGTAACCGGTATGGCGGCCATCTTGAGACGTGACGTCACGTGACGAGTCAGCCGAGTGCGCGGTGCGGCAACGTCGCACTCGCAGCCGTTGCCGCTCACTTCTGTTGTGTTTTAATAATAATAAAAGCTCATCGCTTTTTGTATGCGTAGGATCAGGGAAAAACAGTTATGCGGTCAGGTACTGATGACTACGAGCGTATCGTATACTACGGATCGTTACTGTCGAAATACAGTCTGGCGATGCCGATGAAGTAATATGAACATGTCTAATCTAATAGCTATGATAACAACCGATTATTTAAAGTGCATTGTTAAGTCGCTGTGTGTTTTATGATAAGTACCTAGCTATTCTGACGATTTTTTTAATCACTGCGCTACAAATACAAAATAAAAATTATTTCTAACATTATTTTTAAAAATCATCAAACTATAACATATTAAATTTTAAAAAAATGATTAGCTATTCTGATCATACCGTACGTATATACACAAAGGCTCATTAATTTAAGTAACAGGTTAAAATTTAAATATAATGATAACGATAGACGAAATATTCACACGCAAGAAAGACAAAGGATCTTGTGAACAAAAAATTGGACTTGGAGTACAGGAAGAGGTTTATTTACGTAACAACGAACAAAGGGTTCCCACACGTCTGTTGGATTGGTCTGATTTTTTATAGTTTTACCAAAGCAACAGTTAAGAGATAATAATTCCCATTGTGTGGCAAATCACAAATTATGCGATTGAAATACAAGTATATATATTTGTTCACTTAACAATATTTTCTCCAAAGAAATTTTAGGGGTCGACCCAACAATAGACTTTTGAGTTCAGTCTTATTAATATTGTAAATGCGAAAGTTTGTTCTTGATGAATCTTTACAGTAGTATAGACTAACACATAGGCTACTTTTTATCCCGAAAA
>DVZW01000227.1:0-11745 GCA_018237805.1 Mesosemia grandis
TTGCTCTCTTGCAAAAGTGTACCGGCTACCTAACCCTCCAAACGGGCCACAACAGTGACAAATATTGACGTTATTGTGGCAGCAACAGGTAAGGCGGTAATTCGAGTTCCGCGGAAACGAGCTCTGACTTCACTTGAAAGACATACACAATATATTTTTTTAAGAACCCATTTTTAATGTAGACCCTTATATTAAACTGTTGGCATAGTTGTGTTGGTACAGGATGCACGAGGTCTTGGGTTCAATTCTCAGATCAGGCATAATGAATTAAATTTATGGCCGGTATTGCAAGAGATATATCATTTGTCACTTAATGGGACTTAATATCATCGGCTGTTCGTCTCTATTACTAGTACACACTGACGCCATTGTGTGTTCTAGTTACACCTCTGCCTACCGCTTCGCGGATGATGGGCGTGATGATATTTATTTATTATTATTTTTATATTATTTCGTTAACATAATCAGGGTGGCTATAGATCCCCGAAATACTGAGTTCAATAACCAGAAAATTTGTTTAGCTTTAATAAATTAGGTACCAAGGTTTAAATATGTGCCAAAATTGCGACAAGATTGCCACCTGTGACAACATGGGGCTTAAATATTTTCGGCTGAACTTAGGGGCACTAGTTATAATACGTTTAAATATTAGTTACACCTTTGCATTACACTTCTGTGATAATAGTAATGATGATACACATTTTATATACCAGGCGGCAATAGAGAACAATATTCACTTATGTCAATTGACATTTTATTTATCGTCCCAAGTTAAAAAGCATTAAATTTAAGTAGGGTGTCAATATATCGCGATTTCACGCTTTGACTGAATGGCTTGAAAATTCAATAGAAGCTATTTGTAGTGAGATAGCAAACAGTACAATATTTATGATATTCATTGTGGTCTACGTAAACATGCAAGCCAAAGCCCAGGTAACAATGGCGTAAAAGTGTGAAAGTACAATTCTTCTGGGACGACCAGCGTAAACCGACCATGACATATCAACTAGCTCCAGATTTTTACAAAGTGTACACCGCGGTGCCCGCCCTAATGCACCGTACAAAATACATAGAACAAAAATACTTTACAGTTTCCATCGTCGGCACTTAGTAAAATACACTCATCATTATATTTTGACTAATAACATTTGTACTATTTCACTTTTATTTATTTAAAGCCTACCGGTTTCACTTATTTAAGGCATCATCAGGGCTACAAAAGTGAAATAGTACAAGTGTTATTAATCAAAATATATCAAAAATACTTAACGTGTTGTGTGTCCAAAACATAGTGCCTCAAAGGGTTAGTGATAAAAGTGACAACATAGAAAAAATAAGCAGACTTAAAGGAGTCAGTTTTTTATGTCATTAGTGTCTCCTGTAAAGAGTTTCCACCCGCCATCGCAGTCTCGCCCACAAAGTACATTACGGAAAGTCTCACCGTGACCACGATTCATGTAACTGGTTTGAAATATCGGCATCAATAATAATAAAAATATCGTGAATATCCCATTTAAAATAAGTAAAATGTTAGAAGAACAATGTGTTAAAAATTCTACCTCTATATTGCATGAGTAATTTCACATTCAGTTAATTATACTTATATCCTAAGTGAGGCCGGAAGGTAAAATGATATTTTAATGTCCTTATTGTGGATATAAATAGATGCCGACAATTTAATGATCTAAGCTCTCCTCGGGATCGGGATATTGGATTACACGGCGATTTCCAATTCGTGGCAAATTAGTACATTTTAGATACATTTTTTCGGCACAACTATTTTTGTATATCAATGATTCTATTTTGAATATTAATGTTATCGTCGTTTTTTTAAGGCAAATTACACGATTATCTGGAGTTTTGCGTACTTGCCGCCCTAGTAGTTTAAAAATTAATATTATGGTATAATATCTAAAATCGAACTTGCCTTAAATATTGCATACTAGCTGCGCCCGCGACTTTGTTCGCGTGAAAAACACGAAATAAACTATCCCACGGGAACCGTACATTTTTCCGGGATAAATATATCCTATCACTCAAGTCAGCTCATGCCCAGTCTGTATACCAAATTTCATCAAAATCCGTTCAGTAGTTTCAGCGTGATTGACGGACAAACATCCAAATATCCAAACAAACAAACTTTCACATTTATAATATTAGTAGGATTCCCAACGTTTGCTTTCCTATACGATAAAAAAAAACGTATTCAACGTATTCAATATTAATAAGTTCAACTTAGATTAGTCCCGAGATAATCGGGACTAATCTAAGTTGAACTTATTAATATTGAAATTATTATTTTTTTATATATTTTATAGCCATCTATCATCACTAAATAGTACGAGGCAATGGAGTCTCTTACAGTTCATAAATTCTAAATAGATTAATAAGGCCGCGTGGCAGTGCGTCTATATCGTTGGCGCAACAATTGAAGAGTCGCGGGATCGAACCCACTGTAAAATATAAAAACCTTAAGAAAATAATTCAATATTTTTTTTATATACTTAAGTCAGTTCTGGGGTGATTCAGCCACCTAATAGTCAATAAATGTTACGTAACGAAGCTAATCTCTCCCATAAAAAGTTATCACTTCAAAAATAATCCATTCTAAGCTTATCAAAAGGACGCTCAATTCAGCGACAGTTTATCATGTGACGTCACAATCCCCATACTTGTAAAACGTGGACTACATTAGGCCAAACATACGTATTGTAAAAAGCGCTCTCACTCAATCACAGAGATTATTTGCGAAGATAAATCATATAAAAATTGTGGTTTCTCACCACGTCTCTGTGGATCCATTAATAATGTTCACAATAGTGTAAGGGTCAGTTTCCTGACGCTTCAAGTCAAATTACACTCGAGCTATTTCTTACGGTAATTTGCCGGTCGCCGATGCGTGAAAGGAATGAAGAAAATCCGCTTAATTAATTGCACGTCGCATTTATTATGTGATGTCAGTAATAAACGTTCATATTATACAATACTACTAATCCAACCCGGGTTCGCACGGTCAAACATACGAGAGAAAAGACGTTATGAGTAAAATTAATTTGGATTGCTCGACAGATACGCCGAGTGGAAGGGAAATCAAATACATCCCAAGGACCAATAGGTCAAAATGTACTTCGCCCAACTCTCTGTAAAGAGTTTCTTCTAGATGTGTGAAGGCAGGGTCTATCCATTGCCGTGTGTTCTGGCTGGAGTGACCAGAATTGTTGGTCACGAAAAAACTCAAACCAGTATCAACGGCAGCGTCCATACCTTTGCACTAGATTACGTTCTTGGTGTCAAGTGAAAACTGTCCGTATTTTTAAACTCAAACAAGCAGCCGGGTCTCCTGATGGTAAGAGATAACCTCTCCTATACACCTAAGGTCTTAATGTTGCATTGCTAACATTGAGTCTGGGATAATAAGACTCTCGAATAAGTGTATCGGCTACTTTACTCTCCCAACCTCAAGACGACAATGACAAGCACTTATATAATTGAGGCAGGAATAAGTTTAGCGACACCGATCAGGGCAAATCATTTCTGAACTCCACCACCTAGTAGTCACAATGATAGTGACGTAAAACTTTCGCTCGCCTTTTTGGCAGGCAGGAATACAGTTAGCCTATTACGCGAAGGCCAGACCAACACGGGGAATATAGTCAAATCTTAAATATGACAAAATAGAGCATACTTTGTTTGGAGAGTAAGGTAGCCGGTGCACTTTGGTTCTTTGCTTTCCGTAAGATAAAAAATAATATTTTGCTATCAGTACTTTACTCCTTTAGAAAACAGTTGTACTGTTTCACCAATCAATATCGCGTCCTTAATTACCCTTTATAGCAAACTGTAAAATATTTTACAGATTCAGACAATTTTAAATTCTAATGAATTAACAATTAAGGTTTAAATTCACAAAAAGAGCATAAAATACAACAAGAAGGTATTTTTCTTATTAACTTCAAAAGTAGGGAGTTACGATACTTAGAAAGAATAAATATTACTTTTACGTAAAGAAACAATAGCCTCAATCTCGTGCTTACCTGAAATAAAATCAGAAGAGGTTACTTATCAGAAGATATTACCAACTATCATAAGTGAGGGAGATTGCATGACGGTGTAATCAGAAATATAATTGTATTGTCAGAAATATAATAGAAAAACGGAATTGAATATTTTTAACGCCCGTCATAAAAAGAGGGGAGTTGTAAGTTTGACATCAATATCTGTGTGTATGTCGGTATGTGTTCATCGCAGTTCTTAAACAAATAGACCGATTTGGATGCTATTTTCTTTTTTCAAAAATATTATGTCAATTATATTTGGCGATTAATTGCAGCCTATAACAACAATGATAGCGACTTCGGCAAACATTGTCCTGCCAGTGAAACAATATCTCGCATCACAGTGAAAACACTTTTAAACACATTTCGGTATAAGATGCACGAGGTCATGTGTTCAAATCCCAGGTCTGGCGAAGTTTTTGTGCCCGATATGGCTACAAGTGAGCCACCTGTCACATCATGGGACATAATATCATCGGCTGGTCATGGGTATACTAGTGCATACTAGGGCCGCTGGTATGTACTAGTTTTACCTCTGTCCACCCCTTAGGGGATAATGGACGTACTGATACTTATTTATCTTTATTCATTTTAAATTAAATTCAACGTCGAAAAGAGTGTGGATCCTATAATTGTAATCCTATAATTGATCCTAATATTATGATTAGCTGACGATATTAAGTCCCATGTGACAGATGTCTGGCCTTTTATCATATCGGGAACATATGCCATAGCCATTTCCGGGCATTTAAGTTTTTCAGAAAAACTCATCAAACCACATTTTAACTAGGAATTGAACCCCGGTAGACTGACAAAGGAGACCGCCGAACATTACACATTATTAATAAAATTACCACCAAATTCCCACGAAAGGCACCTGAGCGTAAGTTTACGTTGAAATACTTGAGTAACAGATTTGTGGTCGCATGTCATCGAATATTGCCGTGCGGTTAACCAGCACAAAGGCAATTGTGTAAAGAACTCAAATATTACTCCCGAGTATTTTAGAGTGTACTTGTTTGTTGATACACCGCTAATGAAACATTTATCAATACCATTTTTTGCGTAACTAAATATGTATATATTTTTTAATTTCTCGGCTCTGCAATGACACACCTAGATTGGTACCTTCTTACTTAAACCTACCATAATAAAGTCAGAACTTGTAATTGTCGTGTTCCGTTTTAAAAGGTGAGGTAGCAGTACAGAAAATATAAGTATCATCACACCCATTATCCCCGCAGGACCTACCTCTGTGGGGACAATGGGTGTGTGGTAGAAAACATTTTATGTATCTCATAGGAAACCAAACCAGTAGACGGATCTCTTGATGGTAAGTGATATGATGCCGGTTATATACACTAAAGGTTCATGGTTCGTTGCCAACCCCGAGTCTGGGAAGATAAGACTATTGCATAAGTGTACCAGCTACCACGCCGCAACCGGAACACGACAATGTCAAGCACTGGCAGGAATAAGTAAAGCGGTGGTAAAAATCCGTGCAAGTCATCGCAGAACTCTACCACCTAGTATTCACGATGTTAGTGACTTGAAAAACGATCGCTAGCCTCATGTGAGCTGCCAGGCAGGAAGGCAGTTGGCTGTTGGCCTATTCTCCATACGGAGCCAGAGTACATACTTTCGTGCCATTAGTACGCCCATGATTAGTCGAAGATATTCAGTCTCATGATGTACGCAATGAGGAGTCTATCGCCATAACATTCAATTCAATCTTAGGTTAACTAAAAAACTTATTAGACTTTTTTTTGCTCGACCCGAGAATTAAACTCGTGCATCTTATACCGAGACCGGTATCAGTATGCTAACGAGGTAATATAAAGCTCTTATCATATCATGTAGGATAATATCGTTGCTAAATAAGAATATTTAATTTTTCAATATGTTCCTTTTTGGTGGTTGAGAAATATTTTTACTCTATGAAAATATAGCATAATATTACCTATATTCCACTCAAGGCCTTGAACCTTCTTGATTTTTATTCAGCTACTCTATTTTCGCGTTGGTATGTAACGATTACTTTCTCGCGAATAAATTTGTACAAAGTATTAGAAACTAAGCGAGTAATGGTATTTGAAGTATGTTCTAAGCACGTATAGTAACAGTCGTTATTAAAGATTTGCCATTAACATTATTAGATTCATAAATGATAGTAATAAAACTGAATATTCCCGAGCAATTGACGTCCATACAATAATAAAAATAAAGGTCCGCTTAATTCCTCTTATCACTTAGTAAACAATTTTGAATAGTACAAGTGTGTACACAAGTGTTATAGAATTTTTATATCGCATAAAATATAATTTATATTTATTTAATAAATTAAATTGAGTTCCTTATTTTTTTGTATTTTTTGTAATTGCGCTATAGAAGTTTCTTTTGATTATAATCATTATTGTTGGCGAATAGATTGAGAAACAAATCGTAACTTAGTTTAATCACCATCAAAGGTGTGTTGTCCCCCTCATGTAGCATGACTCTCCCTGATGTCCTTAAAATGGACAATCTGTAAGAAATCGAGTTTTTTGAAAAGAACAAAATCAATGAGAATATATCCGATTTAGGGTTCGATGTAGAACACCTCTAGAGTATATTATATATTTTACATTTTCCATTGTAGTTACTGGGTGATATACAATCATTATGATATTCTGAACAAAATTCATAAAATTCTAACTGGTTTCACCATCAACGTCTATCATGACAAACAAGCAGACGCATCTTATGTTGTTAAGAGAAAACCGAGAAAAGGTGTTAATGGTGCGTTACCAACCTTGATAGGTATATTTAGTCACCTGTTTAAGTGCACCGGCTACCTTATCCTCAAAGCCGGTACACGACAATGATAAATAATTAGTTTTTTTCAGCAGGAATAGGTACCAATCCGGGCGAGTTCTCTACCACTTAATTCACACTATGGTGGTAACATGTTTTACCTTCACACGTCTTTTACAACACGGGTAGGACTTATAGTAGACAAGCAAACTAACAAATATATCATCGCTCCTATTATGATAAGGTGATTGGTACAACTACTATACTCGAGCTTCACTAGTGCATTTCCAGGACTCCTATGATGGTTAAATCGACTATAATGACCCTTTCGCCATGTCAGGCGCATATCGAATCCCTAGCGGCAGATTTCTAAAACCATTTGCACACCCTGGGGGTTGCAATGAACCACGTCTTTTAGACCAACTCAAGCTATTAAGTACCATTATAATGTATTAACATTAATATGGAAATAATTTAATAAAATTATAAACTTTTGTCCACGATTGTACTTCTATACTAACTTCTAACGATAGAATCCATTTGCTTAAGAGGAGTGTAATAGCAAATCTACCCGCCCTTATAATATGGCACCCTTTATGCCTACCAATGTTATCGGCGGAAGTACTCCTAGAAAGAGTATTAGAAACACTTACATGTGCAAATTTAATTTTATTAAAAGGAAAAATCGGAACGATTTATTTATTTAAAACTTTATTTTACACATTTAAAAGATATAATGACAGAAACACAAACAAAATGAGACCTGTACAAAGTCGAGCTCATCTCTGTTAGAGATGTCCTCCAGCAAACCCAAGAAATTAGATTGCGCAAAGAGAAATAAAATTACAATGTACAAGATCTTAATATGGAAAACTGTTATAAGCATACAAAAATTACATAAACTTAATTGATATTGATTACTATAAATATTTTCCATAAAACGAAAAAAAAGGGTTTCAATAATAAATACATAAATATCATCACTCCTAATATCTCTGAAGGGGTAAGTAAAGGTGTAACGAGTACACACTTGTGTGCCACTGGTACATCCACAATTTGCCAAAAATATTAAGTTAACTAATTAAGTTGATGTGATAGATAGCAAGCTGACTGACAGCTCTCTAAATCATTTTATCGGGCAGCGGACTGACAACGCTACCGCTAAACTAACAAGGCGATATTTTGTTTTGCTTTTTTTTACAATCTTTGAAGAAAAACCCCAACACCCAATGACACGAATTTCACGTAGATAATATGTAAGCCAACCGGCTAAATATAACAAAGAGAAAAAACACTCTTCTCTGCATGACACAAAATGCATATAACTACAATGTAGATAATAATATATAAATAGACAGGCTAAATATGACGGAGAAAAACTTTTTTTTATGATACAAAATGCATGTAGAATATAGATAATAATTTATAAGTAGACGATAAAAATGTAAATAATTTATCTTTGGGATAGACCTATGTCTTGCAGAGGGCGTCTATCGGCTTCTATGATGAAGTTAATGATTCAAATAAACCAGATAAATTTGACAAAATTAAAAATAATCCTACTCTGTATAAAACAAAATGCAAGTAGATCAATTGGCAGGTTAAATATGACGAAGGGAGAAATGTTATCCCCCACTGACCCCAAATTCATGTAGATACCAAAGAAACATGCAGGTTATAACAAAGAGAAAAGCCATCCTTCTTTTTATGATAGAAAATGCATGTTGATAATTCGTAAGTAGACTGTCTAAATATGACAAAAGAGTAAAACCATCCTCCAAAATGCATATAGAAAAAATGTAAGTAGACCGTCTAAATATGGCAAAGAGCATCAAATAAAGTATTCTTTCAGGTCAGTTTGCGCTGCCCGCGTAATTATTCTTTATAAAAATAGACTGAAACATTGTAAATTAAAATTTAATATTTCTTTCAAGCGGAAATGTTAGAAAACAATACAAAGCCGCCATTAATCGGATTACAGAGTACTGAAATAGAAAAAATGTTCTCCATTCATTCAGTCTGTGGTTTACTTTTTTACTCAAGTAGAGTTTTATACGTTACTTTATACGTTATTCGCATTTCTTTACATATTTTATTTAGAGGGGCAAGTCCATGGTTTCGCACTGTATATATATCTAATGGTTTTGAATCGTAGAAATTTAAAAAGGAGACGAAATTTTTTAAGAGATAACCGACTATAGACTGCAAAGGTGTTTATCGTGCATTGCCACCTTTGACTCAGCGAAATCAAGTTTCTTGTAAGTGTTTTAAATTCAAATGGAAGGCCGTAATTTACTTGTAGACAATTGTTACGTTATCCTTTTTAGCTCTCCATTCGTTGATGCTGTGTAATCGACTAACGGAAGCGAATACAGGAAAAACAAGCCTAACAGTAGTCGCATATGATGTACAACATCTGATACGTTATCTTACTGTAAAATGGAGATAAATTGCTTGTGAAGCCATACCCGTCATACGATTGGTCGAATATTTGTCCCACGCGCTCATTGGTCAAATCAAATAGCGCGCGCTTTTCTGTAACACATTTCCGTCCATTTTTACGAAATCACTCTCACAAAAACTAAGCAACTAAGAAGAAAGATGATAAACATAAAAAACAGTTCACAGTACAGACGATTAAGTTGATAACGCTTGCATGGTGCCAGGTGAATCGTTGTATGAAGATACCGGTAGCCAGGGTAATGACCCAGACGCGCTCACCACAATAGACCAGGACAATGCCACCTGTGTCACGGGGCGAGCACGCACAATGGCAGAACTGGCGCCTCCCTGCGCTACTTGCCACCGACTACTATATTAATTACATGATTGTGTAAGAACTCTTTAAGTTACGCGCTGCTTTCGATCCGATAGAAACATGATTTTATTTCTTTGTTGTATAGAATTTTATTGTATTTGTATATTATTTTTTTATTTATAGTAAGACAAAACAAGCAGACAGGCCTCGCCTATATATACCAGAGCAGTAAAGGGGACCTAGGCAACTTTGACTGGAATGTTTATTCACTTGCGTAAGACGTTTTTTATTTATTATAAGAATGAAAAAAATCAGATCCAGCCTTTGAGGAATGGAAAAACACAAACAAAGTTATCCCACGGGATCTGTAAATTTCTGCGTAATAATATGTAACACATATGTTATTTCAAACAGTAATCTATTTGTATACCAAATTTCATCCCGATCCATCCAGTAGTTTGGGCGTGATTAAGCAACAAACACACATCCATACTTTTACATTTATAAAAGTAGTAAGATGAATGTTTAAAAAACGAATACAACGGATTTTAATTTCCAATGTATTAAGTCCCTGAAGAACAAGCGAATTGCTACGTCATCGGAAATTACTATTGCAATAGAAGCCAAGATGGCTTCGCATGTTCTTTCAAGTCAATCTTATAAAATATATAATAAACTTAAATGATGGAGTTTCTATAGAAGTTTTATACCAGAAAGGGGCATTTGAACAGGAGGCTCACCTGATATTAAATAATAGTTGCTCCCTATGTATAACTAGCAAAACTAAATTAACCCTGAAAAATACAAAATATAAGCTCTGTTTTTCTAAATATACAGCTCATTAATTATAAGAAAGAAACAAGCGATTCTTCATATAGTTCACCATATATAAATAACTAGCTGTCGTTCGTGACAATGTCCGCGTGAAAAACACAGACAAAGCTACGGGAACTGTAAATTCCTCCAAGATAAAAAGTAGCGTATATGTTATTCCAAACGGTAGTTAATCTGTATACTAAGTTTCATCGAGATCCAACAAATAGTTTTGGCGTGATTGAGCAACAAACAAACATCCACACTTTCACATTTATTATAGTAGTCATATTGTTTGATATCTCAGAACAGAAGACTGAATTTTATAACCAAAGAAAAAAAACGAAAGTTGTTAATTCGACGCGGATATTTTTTTATGTTAGACCAAGCATAACTTTTTACAGAGTAGACCAATTTTGATAATTATTTGCTTACCTTGAATTTTCCATGGTGTGTAATGGTATAGGCGTCCATCTAACTTTCTTTTCACGAACCTAAACCACCTGAATCCACTATCATCCTGGCCGCCTCGTTGGCCCCGTGGTTAGCGTACATGCCTAACGATGTCAATCTACGAGGCTCGGGTTGCATTTCCGACAGGGCAGGCATTTATATGATGAACATACAAGCCTGGATTTCTGGGCATGGTATAAAATTTATGTCGGTATTTATGTATGTATATATTTGTACAAATTAACATATATTATTAAATACAATAAAATAAATAAATATCATCACGCCCCATACTTCCCGAAAGGGTAGGTAGTGGTGAAAAAGTGCACAACGTGAAAAAGTGTAGTGTACTGGTATTACATACCATTAGCCAATGATATTAAGTCTCATGAGGTAGCCAGCCTGTTACCATATCGGGTACATATTACGATCCCGTGTAGTGAAGTTTTTTCAGGAAATCTGGAAACCTATTTTCCCCCGACCTCGTATTTGAACCCAGGAGTTCGTGCATCTTTAACCGACACCGGCATCGATATGCCAACGAGGCGATCATATTAGTAACGATAACTGATACATGACACGCAAATAATTTGATTAGTTTTAAGTGAAATCAATTCGTGTTATTTGTCCTAAAACATGATATATTGTTATGTATATATAACCGTCGTATGGACAATTTGATTAGTTTGTAACTTTGTATCTGTCAAGACTTATGATAGCACAGTTTAATACAATTGTATAACGCACTGAACTACGCACTTGGAGAGACGGTGTCGTCACGCGGCAAGGCCTCGCTAAACTTGTTAACAGCCTCGCCCCTCCCTTATTAGTGCGCCCTTAGCCTTAACTTGACTGCTTACAGATTTCGTTTAT
>DVZW01000228.1:0-11735 GCA_018237805.1 Mesosemia grandis
TAAGACCGACATCGGTACCACTACAAATTAACCCTTTAGTGCAAGCCTTTTACCGAATTATATACAAACTAAACGCTTTGGTCCATCATTTGAACAGCAATAGGAATTACATTTTATGACTCCCGTGACGAAGTAACGCATAATGATACCCATTTACCCGTGGTCGCATCGTCTTCATAGGAAAAGAAGGCAAACTGCCTTTAAGCTAAGCTAAGCTAAGCGTTTAAGGGACTGGTCTTTAGTTCTTTGTTTTCTACAAGCGACGGTTCTTTTACTCATAGGGGTTAGTCGCTCGCGCCCCTACTTTGTCTATTAAGCTATTTGCTTTGGCGACCGCGGACGTTGTACTTAAAATTGTTATTAAGTAAATAAATTATCATATTCTTTATTTTCTTTTCTCTAAAATTATATACGACGATTTTCTTTGATACTAAAGGTAAAAATACTATATTTACATTTTAGTTTAAAAAAAAATTTATCCTGCCAATGGTTCTTTGCAAGGTCGATCAAAAAAATTACAATAGGCCTTGAAGGGTACAATGGCCTTATGAGGAATATCTAGTGTTTTCAAAAATATGAAAGTATACTTTTTAAGTATAGCAAGTACTTAGCAAGTGCTTAGCATAAGTTCCGGGTAGGTGTCTGATTATCTTTGACGACGCAAAGCGTCATTTATCATATAAATTTTTGAAAGAAATTTTCGTTTAATTAAAACTAAATATTTCGACTGGCACAACGTCAGTTTTGAATTAAATAACCGTCTCATCAAAAAAATATAAAATTTTAAAATCTACGACGGGACAAGTTCTATGTTGTGCTAACGATGATTCAAGTGCGGTTCATAAAAAGTGAACGAAGAAATGTCGATAATAAAACATGTAATATTGATTTCTTTTAACATTGAGCAATAGTTCACTTAAGCGATTTTATATTAGCTAATAATCACTGCAATCGCTAAGAACAAATCGATTAAATGCTAAAAGCCTCTGAGCGTGCGTGAATGACAGCAAACAGTGACTGGATTATGCAACTGTGATTAGCAGTTTGTACATTTGTAATGAACACTGGAAATGTACATTATTATTGTATCATTACGTCAGGTCCTTCAAAGGGTAAGCAGAAGAACTTAGCGCCAAAAATCACCACTGCCACATTCCTGTTTCCCTATTTCAACGTTCATAGTTCATTCCTCAGTTTCGGTAACTTTTTACTACTCCTTTGTCTGACTACTTTAATCAAGATAAGGCAGTCATAGTCTTTTAAATGTCCATATATTACGCACATAGTTATCATCGTCTTGTTGGTATAGTGATACCGGTGTCAGTATAAATGCATGATGTCCTAGATTCAATAAATTCAGGCAAATTACTGTAATTTGCCACTTTTATCGTGGGACTTAAATTTAATTGGTTAACCATGGCCAAAAGTGCCACGTGATTAAAATAGTTGCACATCTGCTTATCCCTGCGATGGTAAAGATCTTGGTGATATTCAATTCAAATATTTATTATGTCACTTCTCAGCTCACTATGTGCGTGTTTCAAGTATTCAACCACTG
Organism: Mesosemia grandis; assembly: GCA_018237805.1. Lineage (NCBI taxonomy): Eukaryota > Metazoa > Arthropoda > Insecta > Lepidoptera > Riodinidae > Mesosemia > Mesosemia grandis. The sequence goes on from DVZW01000228.1 coordinate 1,559, forward strand.
TGTGCATGTATAGCAGATTAGTGCAACTGTTATCAGAAAGCTGCAGTTGATCATATTTTAGCTCGCTTTGCGTCGATACAAACAAAAAGACAGTTATGGGCTCGGAAACATGGTATTATAGACTTTGCTTGTGGATAAAAAAAATGAAATTCGCATCATACCGTTACCGCGTTTTTATTTACTCTGAATTCATACGCTTTTGAGTATTGGAATTGAAATATTCGATTTGATATTTTGCGTTGAAATTCTGAAACACTGCGTTTAATTTTTTTGGCCGTTTCTATAAGTTAAACATAAAGTAGAAATATTACTTAAGTATCTTTACGTGTTATGTTAAATAAAGGAGTAGGCAGAGAACTTGTTTCCGCGGTCCACGAATTCTCCCCCGTTAAAACGCCGACGTGACGGGTAGCGACTCTCATGGAGAAGTGTCTATGCTTGTAAAATGATCGCATTTAATATTTATATTTAAAACTTAATAACACGTGGCGTTATGTGCAAATATTATTATTAGAAATATTTAAAAAATCCGAGTAAGTTTTTAAATTCAATGGTGCATTGTTATTGAATCAGAATTTCAAAATGTTACATTGCATATTAGTCATACAAACGATAAATTTTGTGTCATGTTAAAACAGTAATGCTGTTTTCCATCAAATCTCTTAATTTCATTATGCAAATAATAACACAAAGGTTGTATTAAAAATAATAGTGAAACAAAATATTGCCGATATTGTCCAGTGGTTTAACGTTGTAGAGAAATCTCGGGTTCAAGATTTTAGCCATTTATAGTGATCGGTCGAATGGTGGTTCCTTTCAATTCTTTTTATGAAAACGCCAACGACAATGATGAGTTATTCCAACTTCCATGTCTACGTTCTGAACTGATCACCCAACTGAAATATTGTACCTGCTTATGCCTGCATGGGCAAACATGTATAAATTCGTATTTGGATAATTAACCCGTATCTCGTTCCGCCGCTGTAACTTATATAAACCAGAATCAACAGCGGCAACCTCGTGATGACACTGAGCTATATATATAATTATATAAAAAAAATATCATCACGCCCATTATCCCCGAAGGAGTAGACAGAGTTGAAATTAATACACACATGCTGGGTCCCCCCTTATTAGCCGATGATCTTAGGTCACATGATGTGATAGGTCGCCAAAATAGATAACACGATCGAAATAAGTATGTGCTATAAAAGTAGGTAAATAATAAAGATTGGAATTACATATAGGCTTTTTATCCCGGAAAATTTTACAGCAACCGTGGGATAGTTTTGCTTGAGTTTTTACATAAGTCGGAGTCAAGTTGGAAATTTGGTCCACGTGACAGTCAATAAACGTTACGTGACGGAGAGGTTTAAGCTAATTAGAATTTATTACTTCAAAAAACTTAAATATTGTAAAATCTGCATAACTCAGAATAGCAATAATTGTTTTTTGCTATAACTGACTGAATTCAAACAAGAAATAAAATAATCTCTTGTCGTTTTTTAATAAAGCTAACAGAGTTTCTGTGCCAGATTCCGACAAACAATCTGGCGGCGCACTCACAGTAAGTAATAAATGGGACCGGAGCCAATAGGTCAATAGGTTACAAGGACTTTTTAGTGACCATGTGCTCTCTTTATGAAGAGTTTGGAATAATTAATATTAATGCTTAAGCGTAATAAATACATCTTTATGAATGATACGTCACTCCCATTAGTCAAATCAAATTATCTATTACGATTTTACAAAGTATTTGTAGATGGCTCGTAACCTACCAGGCAGCTCGTAGAAGGCAAGTGAAGGTTGTTCAAGTCACTAACATCGTGACTATTAGGTATTAGGTATTACGGTACGAAACCTTCAGTCTACTTTTAAAGTTGAGGTTTCGAATTAAGATTTGCAAGATTGTGTTTCGAGATTGTGTAGTGCCCCTGCCAGTTTTTAGGAAGCTCGCATGAGACTAAGGTAGATTGAACAAGTAGCCATCGCGTAATTGTATCTAGTAGGTGGGTGAGTTCTGCAACGACCTATCCCCATAAACTATCACCACTGCCCCATACTTAATCCTGCCACCAAAACCCAGTGCTTGTCAATCAAACTTATAATTATTATTTAAGTATTTACATAATGTATTTATTAAATAACTATCTAAATATATAAATGTATGCAATAGTAAAGTGTTAATAATTGGTTAAAATTAAAAGGTATATAATTATAAATTATAAATGATATAAAGTAGGTACGCTATGTATTTTAAAAATGTATTATAAAAATGTTATATTTTGCATGCCAGTTAATGGCGAGATAGGTATGGAACAGGAAAAAATTTATTAATATCTTTTATTTGTTACCTTATTTTAAGCAATAAAGAATTTATTATTATTATTAGTACTACTAGTTTCACCTCTGCTTATCCCTTCGATTGTAACCATAGGCGTGGTTATATTTTATTTATTTTAGAACTAGCTGTACCCAAGCGCTTTGCTATTTACTAATAGAAATAGTTCAAGTTATTTTTATTCAAAACCCGCCCCTACTTCGCACAGGTGCAATATTATATATGTATTATACATATAAAGCTCCCTCTTGAATCACTCTATCTAATAAAAAAATCGCATCAAAATCCATGGCGTAGTTTTAAAGACCTAACCTTACATAGGGACGGACAGCGGAAAGCGACTTTATTTTATACCATGTAGTGATACCTTATTTATTTCTGTGACAATAACGTGTTTTTGTCATGTTCTTATTCAAGGGAAACTGTATCCGTACACTTACTCCTATCATCCCAGTGTCAAAGTCAACTCAACATTAACGGCTTCGCTAGAGACGATTATCTCCTACCATCAGGAGGTTCACCTGATTGTTTACCTTCCTGTACAAGTCATTATTAAGATCTCAAAACACTCAGAAACCCCCCTTTTTTCAAATTGCGGCCTTTTGAAAATTTATCTAAGTCCCTCTATGTCATAACGAATGCAACGACACCTCATATGTCAAAAAACGTCCAGCAGTTTGGAAGAACCCCCCTTTTCACTTCCGAGTGCCACATTTTAGTCTATATATGCTACTCGTATATATCCTATCATTTGAAATAATGTATTTTTGTATATCCCAGTTATAACCATTCCCAAAACTAATGATTCCTAAAGTGTTTCGTGAAACCGTTTCCGTTCCCTTGACAAGTCGTCTAGGTTCCGCGAAATTATATATCTTTGCGACATTAAAGGCGAACGAAGGTTTTTCAAGTCACTAACGTTATTTCTAGGTGATAGAGTACTGCCATGACTTACTCGGATTGGTACCACCTTACTTACTCCTGCCGCAATAATGCCAGTGCTTGCCTTTTCGTGTTTCGGTTTAGTAAAGCAGCCGGTACACTTACACAAGAGTCTTATCATACCAGACTATGTTGGCCACACTATTAACACCTTTGCTGTACATAGGCGACGGTAATTTCTTACCATCAGGAGATCCATCTGCACGATTGCTTTCCTGTAACGTAAAAAACATACAATAAAACATTTTTGGTGAAACAGTAGGGAATTAGATAAAGCACAAGACAGGACAATTGCTCTTCATTCGTCACCTTCAATAGTTTCCGTATTTTTATTGTGGCATTATTGTTTTGGGGTTCAATAAAATAAAATATATTTGGTGTGTTCAGTAATCCCAATTTGGGGATAGAATAAAATATAGTAGGTAAATGTTCCGTAATCTTAATTTGGGGTTCTAAAAATATATTTGGTGAATAATCTGTATGTACAATTAGTTATATAAATTAAAATATATTTGGTGTCTGTTTCGTTCTTAAAAGTTTTGGAACCCCTGCTCTAAACTTCACTAATGATTTTATTCTTGTCAGATTAAAATATGTAATTGGATTATATTGAGGTACAATCATGATTGCGACCGCAAAAACACAAGAAAAAACACCGAAGCATCATTAGGAATTGACTATATACCAAGAAAGAAAAGTCCTGGAGATGATTAACGTTGTACTCTGTTGTTACACATTCTGTTACGTTATGCGGAATTGTTGTAAAATTATTTTTGTTTGAACTATGGATTTCCGCAAACGCGTTATTCAATTAATTATATTAAACAAGCAATTATCAAACACTAGAACTAAAAACCCGTCTGCAAAACCCCATTTTTCCTTTTGCGGACGCCATTTCAAAAATGTATCTATATATAGATTACAGTCACTACCATAATTCTGATGAATCCAACGACACTTCATATATCAAAAAACCCCCAGGTGTAGGGCGTGATGAAGAAATGGACATACATACATTTATTGTGTTTGAAAAACTTAAGCCTTAAGTCGTTTAAAAATATAGTTGAGTCCTTTTGATACTGTAGAAAAAAGATTCGCTGTTTTGTCAGAATTAAAAATATTTTGACTTAGTTTAGTTCAATTTGTTACAACAATCGGGGTCAATGAGAATTTTTCTGTTGTACCAGTCTCTAAACTAAAGGTTTTATTCTTGTCATATTTAAATATAGTTGAATACTATCATTTTAGTAGCGTACAAAATAAGATTGCTGTTTTGACAGAATTCAATCTAATTTTGACATAGTTCAGTCCAATTTGTGACAACAGAATCGGGGTCAATGAAAATTATTCTGTTGTACCAGTCTCTAAACTAAACTAAAGGTGTTATTCTTGTCATATTAATTTAGCAGTTTTGACAGAATTAAATCTAATTTTAACTTAGTTCAGTCTAATTTATGACAACAGAATCGGGGCCATTGTCTTGCTTAAACTTCATCGGAATTAAAATAAAAATCCTAAAAACATTTTAATGTATATTTTCATATTCCACATACAATCATATAATACATTCACTATGTTTATATATCATACAAATAATTTACGACAGTATACATATTATCCTGTGTGGGTCTGAATAGACCCGTTATATCACTACATATGTCGCTTAGACATGGGTAAGGGGTAAGGGAGATTATAAAGGCAAAAAAGTTTAGGAGAACACGGGAAAGTAAACGGAAATAGAGGTATAAAGGGTCCAGGATGAGTTTAGGGACAAGAGATTGTAAAGAAGCAAAAGATTGTAGAAGAGCAAGAGAAAGTAGATGGCTTTTTAGGACTAGACGAGCCAGGAATATAATATGTCCATGGGATAGTATAGAGGCAAAAGAGGCAATATGTATTCTAGAGGCAAAAGAGTCTGGAACAGCAAGGGAAATTAGATAGAAATGGCGGCGTAGAGGGACCAGGAAGAGGTTAGGGATAAGACATTGAATAAAGGCGAAAGAGTAAAAAAAAAAGTTTGCTGTTCAAGAGTAGATGTGCTAGGAAAAGAATATGTCCAGGGGATAGAATGTCCAATAACCGCCTCCCTGGTCGAATGGTTAGCGTACACGCCTAACTTCACCAATCGATGGGGCTCTGATTCCATTCCCTACGAGCAGGCATTTGTTGAACATATTAAATTTACTGTTGACTAACACCCATGTCACAAGCAAATAATTTGCTTACTTTGGAGTTAGATTAAATTGTGTAATTTGCCTTAAATATTTATTTATTTATTTATAGTTTAGAGGCAAAAGAGTCTAGAGCAAGCGAAGTAGATGGTAATAGAGGAACAGAATTGATAGAGTAAGGGTAATATTTAGAGGAACAAAGTAACGTAGATAGAAATGGAGGAATGAAAGGGTCAGGAACAGAATTGGTTAGCTTAGAGGCAATGTATAGAGGAACAAGGGAAGGTACATAAAAATAGAGGAATATAAGGGCCAGGAACAGAATAGAGATAGCTTAAAGGCAATAGATAGAGGAACAAGGGAAAGTAGATGCAGGAATAGAGGTAGGAATAGGGCCAAGGGCGGAGAATGGAATGTAGTCTTTTGCGTAAATGTAAGGGCTAAGCTTCCTTGCGATTGCCATGTTCCATTTTGAATGTTCAAAACCAGAATACACAATAACATGGACCCTATAGCTAAGCCTCCATCCGTCAGTATCGTACGGGTTTTAGTATTCTTTGTATAGTCATACAAGTGCGTCCACTGATCGGCATTGCGGCTTCGTGCACTTGTATGTTTCTCTATACAAAGAATTCTAAAATACGTTTGGTGCGATGCGTCCGATGCGTACGATGCCGGGGTGGCTTAGCATATTGAGGCAGGAATAACTGAGGTGGCATCTATTCAGGCGAGTCATCTGAACTCTTCCACCTAAGTCTACCTATTAGAGATGTTTGCGTAAATGCCTTTTAATTTTGAATTGTAAGTTGAATAGCGTTGAATTTTATTGTCAATAATATTACGCAATATTTTTTGAAGCGCATTTTAAAATGCCGTAACTGAAACAATCGTTGGGTAATAAGTTTTATGTTATTATAATTTTACTTATATTTATTTAATTATTTACAATAAAAATAAATTAATTTACACTTAAACTTAATATTTATAATACTGAAGAAAGATGCCTGGTCTTGTTTTTCTAATACTGACATTGTTTTATACATTGTTTAAACTCGTCAGTCATTTAAACACATCAGTCTCAAAATAATAGTTATTACCGACGTATGAACGATAGTGATGTCTTTCGAATACATCGACAATTTAATGATACTTATCGACAAAGTAATGATACTTATCTATAAATAATCCTCAAGTATATAAAAATCCTTCACTTATTCATCTCAATAGTGCATTGGTATGGATATACCGATAAAAACATTAATGTATTCATCTCGTGGTGTAGGTATAGACATTTGTTATTATGTCTCAACGTATTGTGTTTCCGAAATCTTATCTGTGTTTTGACTGAATACAATATTTAACTTTATTTGTTAATAGTAAAAATGGATATTATATATTTGGCACATTATTTTCTGCATTGAAATACGATAAAAAATAATGAAATTTGGGTTTTGGACTTACATGTTGATAAAAATATGAATTAGGAATAATTGGCATTTATTCATTGATTTGTTGAGTACAGTGTTATTGCACCTGAGAGCGAGGTCGGCTAGATACCCTTATCTAGCAGACCTCATTTTTAATCCTATAAAAACCAAATTTGTAGAAACACGTCTTTGACTACATTTGAACAAAAAAACATCAATTACTGTTATCGACAATCCATTACAAGAATTAAAGAACAGTTTTAAATCTATACATTATTAATTCTATACTTAAAACTCTTAAATTACGACTAGTATACAAGCCTTCATATTTCTACGACTAGATGATTTTCTTCCAAAAGATTAGTTAACCTATTTTAAATATTGTACACAAATATAATAAAATATAATACATATTCGGCTATTTGAATAGTTATCGGAGTAGGAGAGGTATAAGAATAAACACAACACTATACTTTACTGATTCCGATACTATTCATGTAATAAAGAAAATAATTGTCATATTATCGAATCCCGGAAAAGCGACGTATTAGAAAAAAACATGGAGTAAATACTTCCATTCTTTTTACGTCCAAACTTGGATATCCAGTTGGAAATGTTAATCAACTTGCAAGCGGCGTTAAGTCGACCATTGCCAAATGTTATTGGTATATAAATCTATTTATCATTGTATTATTAAAAAATATATATTAAATAGAGTAAAATATCGGATTCTGAGATATCGATAATCAATAATTACTTTCTCCAACCCTATTTTAGTATTTAATGATTGTTTAATATACAATATTTAATAATTTCCTTTATTTCCTCTGATAACATATTTTTGGAAACTTTTCATGTTTATTGTACATATAAAACCTAAAAACAAAAAAAACTTTATTTTCATACCACATACGGCCTAAACATGTCCATTCCGGGTCGCCCATCTTGATTCATAACAACCAACCCGCGTCGGCTTTCCAAATTCGAATTGAAATTGGCGGCAGCCATCGCTCGCTCTCGTTCTAACGCGATAATTCTATCTCTGTCTAACATGGGGGGCTTGACAGATGTCAAATCGGCGGGCATTTGTTGTTGTTTTTCCTGTTCTGACGTTGGAAGGTCCTTGGTTTTGTTTTTGTCGTCTTGGCTCACGTGTTGGTCTTTTTTAGTGTCTTGTTGGGCTTTTTTTGACCGTTTCCACTTCATTCGACGGTTTTGAAACCAGATTTTTACCTGTTAAAGATAATTATTATTAGTGAACAATTCAACTTATCTGTTTAAAAATTTTTTTTTCTTTAATTTGAAGAAAGGGTAAACGGATCTCTTGATGGTAAGAAATAATCGTTGCCTATATACATTAATGATGTTAGTGATATGGAGCCAACCTCTAGGCTAGGATGTTAAATTTCTTACGTAAGTGCATCGGCTACTTTACCCCCTAAAGCAAAATACGGAAGTGCCAAACAATGACTTTACTGCGGCAGAAATAGGGAAGGAAATCTAGCAAATTTCCTTGCAGGAATGCATGTATTTAACAAACTAAGCATAAGTTAGGTAATGGCCAAATATTAAGAATCCAGAGCAAAACAAATTATAAACTTAAAACTTTTTCCCAACTTCCAAGACCCATATATCATACAGCCCTAACATGGCAGAGATTAATCTTTCACATAAAACGCCCCAGCAATAACGTTTATGGCGGACGTTACGCCCCCATAATCTTGTAGCATTTGTAAGCTCAAATCCCTTTACTTAACACAGTTTGCCATTTCGCAACTGTCAAAATAGGGTTGTTTTGGCGGCACGTATACTCCACACCTTTTAAAGTGTCTCAAAGGGTTCAGGGTACCTTTATGGCGCGATTTGTCGTTTTATTGACTTGTTGAGTTTTATCTGTGGAGCGTTTGACAGTTTTTTTATGATAACTATTTTTATTTTTTTCTATTATAATATTGTTGTTTGTTACACCCTCTCTGAAGAGGTAGGCAAAGGTATATGGAAGACATCGAAATTCGACAATCTGGGATCATGTCTTGCCTACTTCATAGTTCTAGGTCAACGGTAAGTACCCTAAGAATTTTAGTTCCATAGAGACTGCAAAAATACGCATTTATTTCTGCATAAACACCCGAATCTTCTTAAACTTAATTTGGAAGTTTTAATTTTAGAACAATTGTCCTTGTTAAACAATTTCGAATTTTTGAACTATAAGAGATTTGATTGTCTAGTACTGTTTAGTGATGATAGATGGCGCTAAAATAAATAACAAGAAAACAATTTCAACGTGAAATAGTTCAACTTAGATTAGTTTATGTTATCACTCCTGTCGGGAGTTTCGAGACGCACACGTTTCTTTCAAATATAGATGTATACCTGAGTTTCCGTTAACATTAAACTGGTAGCTACTTCGAATCTCTTGGGCCTGGAGAGGTACTTGTTCATTCGGAACTGCTTCTCCAACTCCAATAGTTGTTGTGAGGTGAAGGCGGTGCGTGGCCGTCGCGTCTTGCCCAGAAGTGGATGGGGTGCACCTGTTGGAGAAACATAATCTTAAAACCAGTCACAGAGGCAGATACGTGGAACATCTACCCTCATACACCATCTAAAATATTTCAAGTTGCTAAAGGATATTTCAATATTCTCAAGGGAATCAAAGGAGGAGACGACGGAGTCAAGAGCCGACAAGTTCATGTAAAGAGTTGTGAATGTATATGAAGCGAGAAGGTGTGTCTGAATCGTATTTTTTTGCGCTCGGTTCTCTCTGCTTACCCCGCAAGGGATTTGGCGTGATGATATAATAATCAAATAAATAAATAAATCAGTATATCCCCGAAGTGGTAGACATTAACGGCGCTAGTGTCCACTGGTATACCCACGACTAGCCGATGAGACAGGTGTCAAGACGTCATGTCAAGCACATATTCTACTCAATTATACAATTGTACGCTCGGTCTGGGACCTCGTGCATCTAACATTGGTACCGTTATGCCAACGACTATACCGACGATATTATAATAATGTCCCATGTCACGGGACATTGGCATGAAGACATATTTTGTAAGTAGTTTGACAGTATGGCCAATAAAAAGACGAAGTACTTTTGGCGTCAAACTGTCTAATTGATTTCGTTATCGCGGACCCAAGTATGGTTGTTATTAATACAATTATCTTTATCTGTGTTTATCGACGGTAATTAAAGAGTTACGTGAATCACAGCGTTCAGCGATTGTCCTAATTTCTATTATCAATGAATTTTGTTTTTGAAGTGTTTGCGTGATTTAAATTGGGACGTGCTT
>DVZW01000229.1:0-11733 GCA_018237805.1 Mesosemia grandis
GTATTTTTTTGCCGTTTTTGGCAAGTTACACAAATTCATCCAACCAGATACTAAGCAAATTATTAGCTTGTGCCATGGCTGTTAGGTAAGCGATACTAATGCAAAGAAATACCGAATTAAATTTTAATAAACACTCATACCTACAAATACGTTCATCACACAAAAGGTTGCTCCGTCGGGAATCGAACTATCGATTGGCGCAGTTAGGCATGTGCTCCAACTACTCGAACAAAGTGGCTGTTGAACATTGTAGGCATGTACTTGATAAGGGTATAATCGAAAAGGATCCGCAATTAGCTAAGTTGTCGTGTGGTCGGCAGTGGCGGCGCGGGTCGGGCGGGCGCGCGTGCGTGGTGGTGCGCGTGGCGCTGCCGGACGAGTGTCGCGGCGCCATCCGGCGTGTGGCACTGCCGTGCCGGCCTGGCGCGCGCGCGCGAGATCTGTGCCGAGCGCTGGCGCACGCCGCAGCCATCACCAACCCGCAAGACTACGCGCTCTTCGCGCTGCACGACGGTCAAGGTAATGTAACAGGTTAGTTGTGTTATAGGTTTACCAGTTATAATACCACGTATATGGCTCGAAGACTTATTTTAACAACTTATTGTATTTTTAAACATCATCATCCTCTTGCCCTTATCGCATTATTTGGAGTCGGCGCGGCACGCAGATTTAGCAAAATGTTTTACGGTCGGCGGCCTGCCACACACTAACCCTCAACAATAGTCTAAATCTACTACCAAAACTAATCCAAATTCAGCGGGAGTCCGATGAACTTCAAGATTTGCATTCTGATTCATTCAAAATCAATTCTGATTCAAAATCATTTGTATTGCTGGATCTAAAGATATAGAATTAATTGCAAGTCTTAATAACAAAATTAAGTGCTTTTGTACACTACAGAAATTTAAGAAATCAAAAAATTTAAAAATTAAATACATTTACAAAATCTCAAACGTCACATAGTATTTAAGTAAGTCTAAATATCCCTTTTTGAAAATATATAATTTACCCCATCACTTTCGATTTGCAATTATGTATTTCTACATTCCAGAAAACAAAATAATATATATTAAAATGTGTTTAGTTTTTCTAGTTCATAGTCAAAAAAGGACATGTCAACTGACATAGAATTATTCATAACAAACTGTGCAAAAGAGAATAAAAAACAGCTATAAGAAGCTTTGATCCATTTACATCAATACATATTATAATGTTTAAGATGAATGTGGCGTAAAAAGTTACCAAAACTGAAGAGCGTGCCACAATTGTGGAAGATTGTAGAATAAGCGAAATGAACGAATGATTTATTTACATAATTCGTAACTATAAGTGCACGAGTTATTTTGCTTAACCCACAGGAAACTTTCGTAAATATGCGCAATGTATAGAGACGGAAGTAGAAGAATATTGAATTTCAGAACTCGGATGTTACTTTCCTACGATTAGACTAGCTATGTATATTCTTAATCCAAAATTACTTAGAAATGTATTTGTTTTGCTTACAGAAACAATGTTAAATGAAAACGACTGTCCGCAAGAGGTTATGTCAGAGAAGAGTGGTCAAAATTTCATTCTCGCCTATAAGAGAATAGATGCCAAAATAGCATGGCCACAACAAGCTCTATTGTCGTATCCCTAATGTACCTCATATTCTTATGAAGCGACTATATTCAAATAAGAAAATCGAGGAAGAAAATTTAACTTTTATAATAACAACGTCAATTACCGTATAATATGCGGTAAATATCAGACATTAGAATATTTTTTAACTCTATTTTTGTCATCAAAACAATAAAAAAGTGATATTTTCTACTATATTCCACTTATGTGCTACCATACTAAGGCAGTATTTTCAAAGCTTGCTCGCGATTGTTAGATGCATACGAAGGTCTTGTGTAGCTTTTTTACCATAAGTCTATGATACTCGAACTGAATATATTTAGATCTACGTACTACATATTTGTAAATTTGTATAACGTTTTCAATTTTAGTATTTTAGTTTAATTTAAATCTACCTTTAAAAGGTAGCTCTTCGTGTACGATTCTATTGTGTTCCTAAATTACGACAAGTACCACGAAACAATTCACCAAATTGTTGTTTTTAATTTTAAAACTAAGTATATCAAGTGTCTCTAGTTTATTTTCAAATAAAATGTTTAACCTTTTAACACTAACTTTTTTATTGAACTGTGATGTAATTTGTATTAGTAAATTAAGATTTGTATTAATTTTGTATATTCGTAGAGATTTTTCTTTATATAATTTATTTTAGGTTAGGCGAGTTTGAGACGATCTTATTGGACTGGTGAATAAATTTTGGCGATACTTAAAAAGGGGAAACATTTTATGCTTTTACAAATTTTGTTGTAAATTTTTATAACTAATACTTTCAATATTTTTAATATAATATTAAAGGTCAAATTTCATATTTTTAACAATAGTTCTTGATTATTTAGGTTTTCGGAAATTAAATGAATTACGTCATGGTATAAAAATTACGACCCACATTTATATTAATTAACCGCTAATATTTATTCATCGTTAGGTTTATTCGAAATTTTCGGCTTTTTCATAATAAGTAAAACCAATACAAGTACATTATTATTAGGTACAATAGGTTGCATATCTGATTTTTCTATATCTTATACATTTTACTGAATGTGAACTCAAACTAGATTTTCTTCTGTGTTCCCCATGGCATATTTACTTTCAAATTTGTAAAAGAAAGCAGGACCTATAAAACTGTATCGATACGAACAATTTATAATTATTATAATTACGAGTACCAACCGAGATCAGATAAACGAGTTATGGTATTTATTTTTAGGAATATTATTTTTTGTGACAAGTTTGTCACCTATTTTATTGACCGTTAACCGTTGGTTAGACGTGGCAGTATCAAAATGTAAGTTACCCATATCCAGCTCTCCCTCCGGATATTGATAGCTTCACGATATTGTATTTGTACGGTTTGATCTGCATTTTTTTTATCAAGTGGGACAGCAAAATGTAGACAGTTGTCCTCATGGTAAGTGATAACCGTCGCCTACAGACACCATCAGTATTAATGGTGCGTTGCCAACCTTGAGTCTGGGATGATAAGCTTAAATGTACGAGGGCCATTTTGGTCATCCCGAGGAGTCTAATCTATTTAAACTTTGTAAAAATTCCAATATTACGATTATGAAATTAGAGAGAAATCACGCCAAATAATAGGGGCCATCTGTTACATCTTGGGATGGATTTACCAGTTCATTATGTTTTAAAAATGTTTTGCTGCTATTGCAAACTTAAAATATATACACCTTCGTAAATAACATGCTTGTGTACCATATAACATTTATTTTATTACATTAAATATCTGTACGACATGAAAAGTGTACAGGAACTCAGTAAGAAAATCTAGAGATCCACAATTTCATAGTAAAATTAACTAAAATGTAAGAATAACATTTTTTCATTAAACTAAAATTAGGTTTAATTAAAGGCGCCATCTGAATATCTTATATACAGTATTATGTATTACCACGGGTTTGTAAATATTCTAACACATTTTAGTAAGAATCATTTTCTAAAGTCAAATTTCGCCTAAATTCTCCATGTTTTGTTTTTTGACTTGTCATTCTTTTATAAAAAAAAATGATATATAGCATTTCTGTAAAATTAGTAGTTCAGGTTTGTAGACTCTTATCTCTAAGAACAAAATTATTTCGAATATATTTAACAAAGTATTTTTAACAGATGTTCACTTCACTTTGTTTATTATCAGTTTTTCGATTTTTCGAAAATCATAAGCATTTTGCCGGGAGTCCCTTCACTAGATGTAGGTGCATTGAGTGCTCCAAGTGCATCTTTACTCGAGACGATATGTATTTATTATTTTCCTACAATATCTGCAACGACAGGATAATGTGCTTTTAAATTTATTTTAGCGGTTAGGTTTTCTTGAAGATTGCAATGTTCCAGTTGATGATAATCTCGATAGTTGAGTTGCTTAAATACTTTATACTGACAAGATTACCTAGCTATTATATACTTCTGGAGATCGGATAGTACACATTGTCTCAATACATAGATTTAGGTGACGATGAGTGAAAATTTATGTTGACTTAACAATAATTGTCCTTATTGGTATCTTGGTCAACAGAATTACAGCGAAGAAACTTGATCAATACTCAAACAGACTCGCTTAATCCCGTTACGAAACTAAAAGATTTCCAATAAAATATTTTAAATTATAAAGAACCTTTTCAAATTTTCAATAGTAAATCTCAAAATTTGTTTAAAAATATAAGTATTCAATTTTATTTAATCTGTGTCTTTTGGCATCTCCTCTTACTATTCTGTATTTCTGTCATATAAAATGCAGAATTTAGGCATATAATGACAAGTCACAAATTGTTTTAATTCTATTAAAACTTTTGGTATGTGGCCTAATAAATTGCTTTTGTCTCTTTCTTTTTTTTATAAAATAAAGCAAGATGGAGCACGATTCTAAAATATGGTTTATTTTTTTTAGTATATTATTTTTAGATGGATCGTATTATACCATACGTAAGAAAATCGCAAAGAATCTATTTTAAACTAAGTTGTGTGATATTTTTATGTATTCTGTTGTTGTATTTTAGTATAGTGTACCAAATATTATATTTTTCTTTTGTAATTGGTAATACTGTATATAAGAGTTTTGTAATTATTACAGTTTTGTATTTAACGTTAGCTAACACGTATATTGTGTTTTGATAACCTTTGCAGTCATTTGTGAATTATTAAAAGAATTTTTACCAAACTTATTTCTGTTGTTTTATTTTATTCTTCTTTGACTAAGAACATGAAAATATAATAAGACGATCTTTATTATATTGTCTTGTTCTATACTTCGTCACAAGCTAGCATGCAAATGTCACAATTTTATATTGAAGCTTACCCCGACTTCTTCCGGGATTATCTATAACCATTTCGATGATTAGTTTTTATATATTATTCGCAAAATTGTGTCTTAGTACCTACGTTTTAAAAAAACCTCTATGCAAAATTTGAGACCAGCATTTGTAGTAATAAAGTTCCACACAAACTATCAAACCTCAAAACAACCGGTCGGTAGGTGTCGGGTTTCGCGAAATTCCTTATTTTCCTTCATTTCCGTAAATTTTCAAATTCTGTGACCTGAGTGAGTGATTAAGTGACCTTTCGCTTTGATATGTATAGATATATGTACGCATCCGTGGATGTTCGTGAACCTAGTACCGGTGACGGTGTAGATGCACAATGTTGGGAATTTTGGTTTAAGACGTTTTACAAAAAACTTTTTTACAACATTATTAAACAATAGTAGTAGTTATTTTAGTCAATGCTAAGTCTAGAATGTTTCTATTTAGTATTTAATAAGTCTCTATAATATCTTAATAATGGCAACATTAGTGTTGTAGTTAGATACGTTAATTTACGATATCGTTATAAGTAAATTAATAATGGCAATGATGATTAATAATCTGGTATTTGAATTCTGAATCAACATATTATAATATGCAAACACCTAACACTCGCAGCTATTGTAAATTAAATGTACTTAAAGAATTATAAAAATCAATTTAGCGAATATAAAAAAACAATTTAACGACCTAAGATAACACCATATAGAAAACAGGCATTTAAATAAACTTATCTGACAAGGGGCTATAGCTGACAAGGGGAAAGAGGTGGTTTAAAATCACAAAAAATCTTGAATGCTATATGTCACATTGTAACAATAAATATCAGCTAATCCAGGTCATACTAGCGGCACATAAATGTATACTCGTTTCACCTCTGCCTACTCTTCCGGGAATAATGAGCGTGATGACATTTATTTATTATTAATTTTCGAGGTAGAAAATGCCTATTGATTTAATTGATACTCAAACCGGCTGTTGTCATGGAATTTTAAAGTTAGTTTACGCCCATCTTTGTAACCACGTATAACAAACATGAAATGAATTATATCAGTTATGTTTTATTTTACGATATAAGGAAGTTAATAAGATTGATACAGAATTTAAAATGCAAGCACAATACCCAAAAAAAATACCCTCAACTTCGTGGGATTCGTTGCATATAAACTATCCTGTAAGAAAATTTCCTGAAAGTTATATATCAAGTGAAGCTACAAGCCGACAGTGGAGAGCCCAACCAGAAATTTTAAAAGAAAAAGTAAGTGTTATACATACTGCAAATTTTGTTATCTAATATATAAAATTCCCGTGTCACGGGGTGCGTGATTAAAGGAGGAGCGAAACGTTTGACCGATTCTCATGAAATTTTGTGAGCATATTGAGTAGGTCTGAGAATCGGCCAACATCTATTTTTCATACTCCTAAGTGATAAGAGTTGACCCTAAACTTAAACTTAATACCTAGACCCTAAACTTAAACTTAATAACCCCTAAACTTAATATGGCAAAACAGCGTTTGCGGAGTCAGCTAGTAATTATATAAAACTCATTGCTAGTAGTTTAGTGTCCAACTAACCTATATTCCAACCCACTGTTATGATAGATGGCACGTCTATTTTAAAATCGTGCATCAATCAAATCCATGTAATTTCATATTTTTCATTAAAAAATAAAATCGCCTCGTTGACATACGCTACTGATGTCGGAATTACATACACGATATTCTGGGTTCGATTTCCCGGCTGGACAAATAAAAAATAGTTTAATTAGCTTTTTCCGATTTTTTGAATAAAACGTCGACTTTTCTAAAAAAGCTTCACTGCCCGGGATTAGAATATGTGTCCGATATGGCGGCAAGCCTGCCACCTGTCACATCATTGAACTTATTATTATCGGCTAATTGTGGGTATTACCAGTACACAGTATCGGTACTGGTGTGACGTGAACCTACCACTTCTGCCTACCTCGACAGGGATAATGGGCATGATGATATTACTAAAAATAAAAATATTACTAAAAAAAATAAGTTTATGCACGGCCTTACAACCACAACGTTAACAATAGTGAATAGTACAAAAATCATATAAACCATTAGATACGTTAAAGTCATATCAGGGCGTTAACACTGCTGATATTAGGCTTCACAAAACTTTGCCACAAATTCTTCCGACTATACCTACTCATAAACTTCGAGACCACTTTACCAGATCATGACTCATGTTACTAAATGATCGGGGTTTGGGACGGACCTTCACTGCGCTATCCATGGCATGTTTGCCAAATATTGATCTTATTATAGCTCTTTAAACTTCCTCCAGCTTTTAAAGCGGTCCGCTATTGATGTTTATCGTATTAGGCAATTACAAATTTTGTAGACAGTCTGATATTTCTAACGATTATAATAATTCCTTGCCAACTATTAAAACCTGTAGACAGATATAGCGTTTCTGATTACAGCTGCATCAACATGGTATGCTCTACGTAAGGAATAATAACGATTACAAATCGATTCTATAGTACAGATAATATTTTCCCAAATACGCAAGTTTTGCTTAATTTACTGCATGCCAGAACGAAAAACCTCGTTTGTTCAATTTACAATTTTTTTTTAAATTTTACTTATTAATTTTCGTTGACAATTTATTATTCAATTTTTCAGAAAGATCTACACTATGAAACCAAAGAATACTCATCGGATTACAATGTCACCGCAGATCTCAGAAAATCTCAAACAATGCTGGATTACTCCAGGAAACCTTGTGATACGCAAAGATTTAATAAGCATAATCCCTGTACTGAGAATCATTTTATATACCCACCCAGCAGAAAGGTTAGACATACATATTCAGAGTATCCACTAAAGGTAGACACATATATAACTTTTTACCTTGGGAACGATTAAACAAACCACAGATATAAATTTATCATTACGGTGCGCAACTCCTTAATAGTCACGTTAATTTCAATGCTAAATTGTTTTCATTTAAATTAGTTCCGTCTCCATATTGTGAATTTCCAACAACAGAAAAACAAATGTGAACAACCTGCACACCACTTACTTTGGAAGTGTAGTCCTTGGACAAGTGAACTTAACGTTATGCTTGATAATATATCGGTGTATTTTTACTCCGACATAGTTGAGACGAGGGATAACTTTCGTGCTTTTAAACATTTTGTTATCCATATCACGCTGTTTGGTTTATATTTTGGCCAATAAAAAACGGTTTTAAACGTGGTACAAAGGCAACCATGCTTAACCTGATTGTAAAAATTCTTATAATTTAGCTTTGTATTTCTTTAATATTTTGATGTTGTCGCATTGAAAGGGAGGGAACCAGGATATTTTTTTCCTATTTCTCCTAATACTTCTGTCAAATCGTTGCGGGTCCCAAAACACCTTAGCTTTTTCTTGGGCGTCCGGAGTTTATAGCTCAGTGTCACGGATTGACACTGTTGATTCTGGCGTACAGAAGCTACAGCGGTGGAAATGAGAGGCTGGTAAAATGCCCAATAAATTAATTTCATCACATTTAATTTAATAATAGCTGAGTTCTTATTTGTCAAATATTTTACACAACCGATGCATGAAACATCATGTGGTCACGTGGTCAAAAGGCTGATGTGATTTATTTGAGCTTATAGCTTTAGATTAATTGAAATAATTTATTTCGTCAAACAATTGCATGTAATTAATAACAATATGTACAATAATTAACGTGAAAATGAACAGCCTGTTTAAATATAACAGAAGGTGAATTCGTACATAGTATAAAATATAAATAACTTTAGATCTTAAAGATCTTGTTCGTGGATCAAATATTAATTTTTATAAAAATGAGAATGGGCATGCTTTGCTGGTTTGCGCATGTGGAAAGAATGTTAGATATCTCTGACTGACTGTCTGACGACTGACGAAAAAGAACATAACATGTAATGCAAAAGTAGATGGTAGTCGATACCATGAGAGAGAGAGAGTCCACGCCTGACTCATCTGGACCAAATTGGTCGCGTCTTGGACGAAGGTGGCATGAAGTATCACCGAATCCGACGAGACTACATGAAAATAGTTATGAATGTTGAGGAATCGTAAACTTTGACGCTGGGTTCTCTCTGCGTCCCACGAAAGGACCCTGACGAGATGGTACAATAATAACAATTATTTTATTATAACTTTTTTTATATTAGCTATATAAACTTTTTTCCGTGTCTAGAAAATGCCTTATACCCACTGTCTGACAATATTTCCATGACCAATTCTTGCCCAATATAAGTTTCTTTGATCCGGTTGTTGTTTTTTTGAGGGCACGGCACGTCATTCTTTTAAACCCAAGATGTTTAAAAGAAGACAAAAAAATGACGGAAGCAACCACCACAAAATATTAAATTAACACAATTAAAACTATAAAAAACTATAACCCAATAAAATAAGCACTCTTAAAATGGAGAATTGCCCGTTTTGATAGTAAAGAGATAAATGCTTTCCCATTATCAACACAGAGAACCCAATTCATCACAGGAACAAAACCATCGAAATGTGGTATTGTTTGTGAACTATTGTAAGAGACGTGATAATCTCTTACAATATCTCTCTCTTAGTCCATGCAAATACTTTTGAAATTGCGACGAATTTTAGACTCCCTCTGTCTAATAAAAAAAATGTATTAGTTCATAAACATCACAGAACAGAGAAATAAAGTTTAAGTTTAAGTAATTCGTTCATACTATTAGGTTCTTTAAACGTATTTTTCGAATTTTTGTATTCTAAGTTTTTCCACAGCAGTTCCCGATAATATTACGACGTATGCTACTTGTACAGTTTTTAATGTTCTGTTTTAGACATCTCTCGTTTCTGCGAGATATAAAGCCTTCAAGATATAAAGCCACACAATATATACGATACGATATAATAATTGGCAAGTCTATGAAATCGGCTGTAAACCAACTCCGGCCATTTCAATCCAGCTTTTATAGAAATAGAAAAACTGTGAGCGAACTGTCACACCTCAAACCACAAGATCACATAGGCGAAGAAATCTTAGTACTTAAAATTATTGTTAAATTATAATAATGAGAGATCTTTGAATATCTAACAATAATCACAATCGTATTTGCATGCCTTTATTATTTAATATGATTTCACTTCCAGCTTGCCGATAGACCACCATCTTTGACAGCGTTTGGTACCACTGAGATGCGTAGTTCATATAAGGAACCCACAATAAATTGTCGTCTAGTAACTAATAAGGATCAATATAAAAACTATTTTGACTTTAAGTCAGATGTTTCGGTACGTAATGTATAGCTAATAATTTAGTTTCTTGTAAATTCCTCAAGAACCGTTAATATTTTCATGGGATAAAAAATAGTCTATAAAATTTACCACATTTTCTATAGATGATCATTCCAGACGGTAATAATATCACTGTGCCAACTTTCATCTAGATCCATTCAGTCGTCCAAGTTCTAACAAACATGCTTATTATCTCCTTACAAAAATTTCACATTTATCATATTAATAGGATATTTTAAAAGGTAAATATCATCACGCCCATTATCTATAAAAGGGTAGGCAGAGGTGAAACTAGTAGACTTTTAGAAAATCTGAAAAATTTTATTTTGTTTCCCAGGGAATTGAACCCAGGACCTCGTGAATATTATACCGACACTGGTAACGCTATACCGACGAGCGACCGATTTCATGACGGTGAAACTAAAATATCCTTTATTATAGAATAAAGGATATTTTAGTTTGAACATCTTGAATGAAATCCGTAGAGGGAATGGGGGTAATTAGTAGGATTATCTAAGTTGCAACAAAGTACTATTAAGTATTAATTATTCCATAATTTTGATTGGTAACATGTTTATCGCCCAATCGCGCCGGAACTAAATATAGGCAGTTCAATCAAGGTTTTCCGATCCGGCACACAAATCCTTTTCCTAGCAGCAGGCTTGCCACCTTTCATATTATGACTTAAATTGACTCAATATATATTAAAATATCTATATATATAAAATATCTATTAGATTAAAAAGTAAGAAAAATACTATCAGACGAAAAAGTAAGAAGAATACTATCATAAGTCATAATTCCCGAAAGGAGTACGCAAACCTGGCTATGTTACAACTACATGTTGTAACTAATTGCTTCTACGGCTACTGTATTAAGTACAACTCCATATTTATGGGATGCAATCGCTAAAAAATCAACCCAGAGAAATACAATCAAGTTTTTTGAAAAGTGAATAAATTATTAATTATTATCACCTCTATTGCACCCATAAGGGTGTGTTTGGGTGCAACGACTGGCGTATCACTTGTACACCCACGCTTACTCGATAATAAGTCCTATGATGTGACAGGTGGCAAGTCCGTCGCCACATCGGCCACACATCGCATCGTAAAATTAAAAATAAAAATGTGCCTGACTTAGGATTCGAACCTACAACTAACAAAGCAAACATCGAGACAGAGGTGAGTATGTGGTTAATAACTTTCATAAGTTTATGTTTTCACAGGAAAATGTAGAAACATACAATAGCGACATACAATCTATAGACACGACACACGAAGGGTACCAAATATACATGGATCCATATCTAACAACAAACAGATTGTGTCATAGGCCGTTTACAGACGATCAATTAAATAGATTTTCTAACACAAGAGACATAATAACGTATCATGTCTATTCAAATACACCGTGGGTAAGTGACTTGAGAAATAATGGTTTTTATTCGATTTTAAAATATAATAGGGAAAGTTTTCACAAAGGCATGGGTTTCTATAGATAACGAACTTAA
>DVZW01000230.1:0-11730 GCA_018237805.1 Mesosemia grandis
TTTGGTAGATTGGAATGTTTTCGTAACAAAAATATTTTTAAGAATTAGATACACGGTTATGTAATTCTATAAATACTGGTCATTTATTTGGATATAATAATCTATGAACTGGCAAACTGCAAGTTATCTGATTTTTTTCCTTTATTATATACTACTCGCCTTTGACTTTGGTAAGTCTTGCCGGCAACGTTGCCATCAATAAGAATGCCATATTTTTTTTCGTGAGATTCATTTCTATGGCTTAATTGCTGCACCGATTTGGCAAAATTTGGCGGAAAGAACTAAATATAATAATAGGCACAGCATAAGCGTCTTTAAAAATGTAAAAGATAGCAGAGTGAAAAGTCGGTGTAGAATAAGAAATAGTAGCCATAAGAAGTTGTGATTAGTTGAACATACGCCTGTATTCCGTTCTGCAAACAGATGTCTCACAATGTGAACCCACCCAGAAATATACACAACGCATATACCGTGAATCCGAGTCACAATTACATTCGAAATTTAATTGTCACAACGTTCATTTTCGTTTAGCACGAACACGCTAAAATATACATTTTTTTATCACTTTTAATCCGAAACCGAAGCGGTCTTGGAGGCCGCGTATAAAACTTATATCTAATGAACTTATAAAACTCATATAAGATCTCAATGTCTTGTCATGACATTAGGTCCACGTTTGCGTGCCCGTATTTTAGAACCCAACCGATTTATAACAAACCCTCACTAAAAATGCACGCGACTATACCCTTAAAACACAAAGCCTCGATTTGTATCCGCAAAGCATTGCTAAGCGATAGCACGTATTTCTACAGCGATACAGTTTAATTTACATTGCACACGTACACGTCTAAGGCATCGTATGTGCGTTGTATTCTGGTACATTTATATTGAGAATAAAAAATTATCTTTATTTACATCTATAGTTAAAACATCTATTTATTGGTATTTTACAATAAATAAGCCCGTGCCGTTCTAAAGGACCGCCACTGTACCGGAAAACCAATTCTGAGTAATGAAATATATAAGTACTATTTTGAAAAACTCCACGAAATTCGTGGAAGTCGGAACGCCAGACAAATTCTTGGCAATAGTTAACTCCTCGCGGGAGCTGAGAGCACCGATGACAGAATATGAAGAACTCTGGCGTACCACAATACTCTAAACATGTTATTTTATCTTTAAATTTCCACCGATATTGAAATAAGTTTAAAACAACACTGAATAAAATACTGTGGTATTAGTAGAGAAACAAAGAAAACTTCTAGACGCCTAGTGGAGCTATCCAGATATCGAACTGATATACGCAAGTGCGTCCTATTTTCTTTACAAACTTTAAAGAACATATCTTGTCGACAGCAAATGTTAGTCCTTAGTCGTGGAGTTACATTTGTAACTTTGATAGTCATAAAGATTCTCTATCGATCAGATTAGTGCTAAGCATCACAGTAATATTCACAATGTCAAAACACTTTACCAAACAATACTTTTACACCATACTGGCTGACAGCTGTCGTTAACAAGAGATTATCGTTACAATAACAGCAAAGTTTTCTGTCAGTACTGTACTGTATTTTTAAGTCAAACAGATTATCAAAATTTTGTGGTGATAAAAGTACTTGCACAGTGCAAGTACCTACTTCGTTTATTCAGTTCTAATATGTTATCTAGGAAATCCTGAATTTTACATAGCGAAACCGGTTGGTTTTTAAGAATAAAAAAATAAACAAGGTGATGTAGTTTTTCATAATTAACAATGAAATTTCACCAAGTAATAAAAAGTATATTTTTTTTATTATGATGAATCTAAATCACAAGTTAATCCAAAAGTGGTTTCGATGGATTCAGTCAAATGGTATCTAAATAATCTAAATGTAATTTCAAGACGTTTACTTTGAAACGTAGACTCCAACATGATCTCGCGACGGATTATAATGCGACGTAGTCAGGTAAGTCAATAGACAAACGGCAACAATCAGACGCTAGATGGCGACACAGCAATAAACATTTATCAATAGTTTAAATATGTAGCCATGTCATTCTCTATAACCAAACATTTTTTGTAGTATCTGCGCCTCTATAAATATTATATTTTAAAATATTATTCGTTAAGTGAAAATCTAAATTCTATAACTGAAATTAGTACCATAAAAAAAAGTACGCAATAAACTTAAATACGAATTTATACTGCAAATGATTTATCCATGCAAATATTTCTATTGATAAATATAATTGAATGCAAACTTAAACCACCAAAAAAAACGCTAATGTTGTTGACGTTTGAATGGATTTAAAAGCAACAATATTATTTAAACAATTTATTTTGAATTAAATGGTTAAAATTTTGAGATATTTAATTTCTTTGCTATATCTGGATCAATTTTTAGACATCCAACCGATGTTGCCCAAACTATAATGCGAAGATAATTTGAAGGCATATACTCGTGAAGGCGATTGTTAACATTTCTCAACCAACAATTTTCAACCTAATCAAAGGGTGGCGCTACTCCCAATACTTATTAATTATTATTTAGCAGGGAGGACACCGGCTGATATGTTCTGAACATATCAGCCCTTTACTTATATTTGAGATTGATTTCTAATATCAATGAATTTAACAATGAGATGGTACCAAAACATACAATGATAATTAGCTCAGGTGTAAAATATATATTTGAGTTAAAAACATAGCTGCATGTTATTTTCATTGACGACATGAAGATTAACATTTGCGCGTATGTCCCGTGTGTGACATGTTTTCTTGTTCCAGGAGTGTTATTGTAAGGCGCCAAGTCTTCTGGTTGATAGCTTCTAGTCCTTTGAGTATCTTATTTCCGGGTCCGATCTGGAAGTAAGGATAAGATGGGAGACTTAGTATCTCGGGGGTTAATAGATGTATTACAAAAAACAGCGCCGCAGGAGCGCGGGCGGGGGGCGGGAGTGTGTGTGTGCCCGTGTGTCCGTGTGTGTGTACCTGCGGCTCGGCGGCGCGGGCGCGAGTGACGTCAGCGCCGCAGGAGCGCTGGCAGGTCGGCGAAGGCGCAGGCGCCGAGGGAGGCGCGCGCCATGCGCCGCAGCAGCTCTCGCGAGTGCGCCACGCAAGCCTCCACCGGTGACACCCACTGCATGCCCTGCCACTCTGCTCGACGCCCGTCATCCCGCACATTAGTAAGTCACGTTTCACATATTTTCACAAATAGGCTACTCTTATTAGCTACAGTATACAGGTTGATCTTTTATACGATCCAATTATTTTAATATCTTAGACATTAGCGAAATTGATTAGGTATTCAATTACTTAACAATTCAATATCTAAGCTAAGCTCTTATTGCTTAGGAAATATGTAATGGACGCCCTACTTCATGTAACGATACTGTACAAGTTGGGGAATGCACGGATTTGTTTAGTGTATGCCCCGTACACAGAAGAACACAAACGTATAACTGCTACACCAGCAGCGTTGCAAATACCTTGTCGGCCTTTTCTTAAAACGCTTCTAAAACGCATCGGTTCAAAAATACCCCAGCTGTCAAGTTTTTGCACGGAAAAATTGTGCGAAACAAAAAATGTCATCGAAATGGCACGGTTATGAATTTTCAGATATTAATATGATATTGATGATGTACTTATGATATAACAATGAAATGACTGATGTATAATTAATAATAGGTGCCCTGCCTACTATATAAGTGTAATAAGACAATAGTCCTTTACCTTCACCTTAATCGATAGTGGAGCGTGATTCGGAACGGAAATTCAGCAACAGTGTAATTAACAATATTATTTCTCGGAATCCTCACAATAATATACGATAAACGATGCTAAGAGAACTAAAAAGTGACAAAATATTAAGTTAAAGTTAATCATATAAGAGCCCGGTCTTTAACGATTCGACCCGCTTTAAATGCGGTCAAATGGAAGAATTTGATACGATTCTCTGGTCGGTAATTCTTAGTCACCATTTAGAACCACACGTAAAAGTTAACGGTGACAACATTTAACCAAACGCATGTAATATTATCTTGTACATGATATATTATATAAATGATTTTTGTATGTATTTATATGTATCCCTGTACTTATATTTATAAAGACAGCGTAAACAGCCATATTACGAATATACGGTATTCAAATAGACTCAAACCAGCAGGTGCTGTTAAATTTAATATCAAATACATAATTAACACGTGACAATATTTCCGCAACATATTTTGTGTAATCAATAAACATAAACGTTAAAGTTTAACTTCAAGAAACTACGCCAAAAACGCTAACACTGTAATGGCTCTGACCACGTGATAGTTTAACGTCATAATTCAACATAGCAGAGCAGTCTATTTCAATCTTATAATATTTCATCATATTCATTAGTTGTAGTATTGATGTGACGTCACAAGCCTACAACCAATCATAGAGCGTTATCGTCTCACATCGAAATTCCAAAAAATGTTTTAGGTTTATTTCGCGTTAACTTAATAAAATATACATGATTTCGATGAAATTAAAGTGAAATGACTTTGTATCCTATTATTTGATAGGATGACAACAATTAATCTTTTATTTTCAATATTGTCAAATACCCTGTTATTGGAAACCAATCAAAACCACAATAACGTATAAAATAATAATGTTAGGACATTATTATTATTTCTATACTAATAATATAAAGCTGAAGAGTTTGTTTGTTTGAACGCGCTAATATCAGAAACTACTGGACCAATTTTAAAAATTGTTTTTGTGTCGGATAGTCTATTTGTCGAGAAAGGCTATAGGAGCGAAACGGAGCGGGCCACTAGTATATTATAGTCGAAGTATTTTACGAAATTTATCATCCAAATCGATTTCACACTTACCGAGTATAGCCGAATTTAGGGCTTCACAGACAGCCTCTCGACGAACAGGTTCTAGTTGCCAGCCAACTGGGCTATCCCATGGATTACTATATGCTAGTAGACTAAACGCATCCTGAAAAATAGCAAAAATAAAATTGGAGCTATGATTCTGGGAAAATTTGAGAAGAAAAATTATAGTTTGGGATAAAACAAAATTTTATATACATGCTCATTGCTCTGTGACTATTAAGCAACTGTTTCAATTACAAACGGCTCTCAATATTTTTATGTAAAAACAGATATAATTGTAATTAGATATACTTACTTAGAAGAAAATTTATACATCTATTATATAATAAAATCAGTTGCCACACATGGAGCTTCAATAGCAAACGGCTCGACTGTTTTTTTGGTTATTATTTTAGGACAAGATTTGGAAGAAAGAAAATATTTAGAAAATCTACAAATACAGTAGGAATTATGACAATTTTATTAAAAATTACACAATAAAATTACTTTAAATTAGGCATAACTTCAACAGTTCCACTGTCACATTTTATATATTGACAGGACAAAGACTGGCATAACTTAATATATCTGGTATAACTATATAGATCATCAAATATACTAATTTTAAACTAAGTTGCAATTGATGTAATTAAACCAAATTAAACCAAATCTTGAGTGTAGATTTATATTTTTATATATGATAACATGCTTTTCGTAGCACAAGGCATGCTTTTAATAAGCAACAGCTCAAAAGTAGAATGTGTGTCCAAACATGCTTTCAAATTGACCAACGTGTGATTTAAAGCATGCTACTTGAGGCGCGGGTGAAAGGGGACGTGCTTTGACAGTCTGGACAGGTTTATTTTATGAGTATGCTACTAGCATGCTCAAAGAGTACACTGCAACATGCTTAAATAAAAGCAAATGTGTCAGTTTGAAAAACGAGCTAGTTTTAAGAATGCTTTTTAGCGAGTTATTAGCATGCTACTAAAGAGTACGTGTAACTGTACTATAATGTCAAATATGACAATAATGATATGTTTCGTTTTGTAAGATAGAGAGCTCTCGAATCCTCTGCTTGTTTGCCTTCTTATGGTATAAAAATATGCCTTCCCCAACTTCGTCTACAATATTTGAGTGTTATAGCTTACCTCCAACATTGCCTTATGATAATGGTCCTGTTGAAGCTTCTGGCTCATCGCGTACAGTTCGCGGCCAAACGCCAACATTCGCTCTACGGAGGTCCGTGAACCGCAGCCATCACCCTCTAATATCGAACATGGAGTACGTATAACAATACGGCATTACATTTCATCATAAACACAAACACCAAGGAAGGCAACATGAAGTCTTAAATTGACGAAGGTATCATCGTAACATGTGTTTTATATTATATCGTATATTTTATTTCCTTTAAAACTACGGTTAAGTTGTTAGAATAGAAATCCACAACATTATCGGATATTAGTTTGGTAACGAATACAACCGTTGCTCTATTATATCCAATAATATACCAAACCAATATTTGTACGTTGACCAATTTGGATTTCAGATCGAAAACGATTCCGATGAAATTTACTACATTTGGTCTAGTTTGCACCCAAACAGACCTTGGTCTTCTACATGGACGTCTACATATTGTTGTATATGTAATATGTTATCTTTAATCATAATGATATATGCTTGATATAGCCACCGGCTTGCCACCTGTGAAATTATGGGACTTCAATAGCGTTGGTTTACTGTGGCGCACTAGAAGCACATGACTGGCAGTAGTTACACTCAACCTAACCCCTTGGGATAATATGCAGAATGATATTAATTTTTAAATAATATGTAGGTTAATAACCCACTGCTTTAGTTATTGGACACGTTGCGTTTCTGTCTCTTCATATTGACATCAATATTTTTCTTTGATTTCGAAAATTCACTTTCGAATAGACCAAACCTAGTTTTAGAGTTAAAACTACTTAGGGAGTCCTCTTTGTATATCTTACGCTCTTTTACTCAAGCTCGATAGCCGTGACCCCGATGTAACTGTGTGGAAATACTGGCATCAGTAATAAAAAAACCTGAAAATCACATCAATCTTAGCATTTCGCGACCATCGAAGTATACCGGTCTCTCTGATCTTTATCCATCGAAAGGAGTGGCAAGATGCTCTTTGCCGCTCTCTTTGCTGGCGCTTAAAACATGAGATTAAACATCTAGATCACCATGGCTGGAACATACTTTTAAAAAGTAACCTAATAATGTTGGATAGAGATCTATTTCATCAAAATCAACGGATAAGGTAAATTAATATTGCTAGTTTACCTGTTTGGCCCCGACAACTTTATAATTGTACTAAAGGGAAGCGGGCAACTTAAAGTTTTCCTTTTCCACGTTTATTATTCTGACTGTTATTGCTTAATTTTTATGTATACTTATATAATAAAAATGAAGAGGGTAGATCAAAAATCGATCCTCAGCTGATGACTCTAGTTCGCTCGTGATCACGGCCATTGTAAGTTGTTCGGAACGTCGAGCTTCCTACAAGAGCGATAATTATGCGTTTAATACCGTTAATATCTTTAAAGACTGTTTGTTTTGTGGAATGCGATCATCTTAGATCTTGTTTCTACAAGATTTGAAAAATTCTTTTTGTGGTGGATAAAGGCTATAAAAGTTTATATGTCATAAAAAAAAATACTATGGACCACGGGCGAAGCCATGGCGGGCAAGTCATAAATCAGGGATGTTGATCGCACAAGCAACATTATTTGATAGTTTTGGCCCATGATCTAACCAAAGCAAGTCATGTAGGATTTATCAAACCACATATTATCTAAAATATAACCTTAAGACACAATTACATAAGCATTTCTAATGCTGTAACTCGTACTACCAGTATTTCATTTCTATACTAGACCAGTGAGAGGCTAATGACAAACGCTTAAAAGCTTGAATTTTCTAAAAGCTAAAAAATCTTACATAAAAAAATAATATACTATACATTTAATAAAATATATTTCATAACCAAATAACTGCACATTAACATATGTATTAAAAATATTGGTAAAATTTCGTCAATTTAAGTCGCATACATTATTAACACATAACCAGGACTTAAGTGGAGCACACAAACCAACACAGTGAAGTTAAAAATTACAAAAAGTTGTCAACAAAGGCAAGACATTTTAAATCGAAGAAATCATAGCAAACAGCCTTTAGTGCAAGTGAACCGAAACGGAACAATCAAGTGTGTCCAGTAGCTGAGCGGTCGAGATCGTGGTTCCATTCCCGATAACCCCATTGTACCGTAAAGGCACGTTTCTGCTGTCACTATTCCATCCCGTAGAAACTCCAATGTTACGGGTGGTAAGCTTCGTCAATGACATTAGCAAACCAAAGAGAGAAATGAAAAGAGAAGGAGGGTACTAAGAAATAAACTATTGTAGGAAAAAATAGTCTCGGTATAGGATACATGTTCTAGGATACTACTTTCCCGGAAAACAGAGGTTGAGAAAGTAGCGCAGGAAAGTATAAAATAAACAGAAAGCGCGGTTGCCCATCCCTTGGATAGTAATCCTTGGCCGCCTTATACGATCCCCATGGAAAAGCAAGAGGTGGTGACCTTTTAGGCCGCCACCACACGCCAGTAGAGATAGACGTACTTTTTCATAATCATCAGTATAAAAACTATAATAAAATATACAGGATGCACAGAAAACCCTGCGCAATCGGCAAAAGCGCTATATAATAACTTAAAATTGATAAATTACGCGCCCATGCGTAAAGCTGCCATCAACATTTATAGCTTGCATTATTTGTATAGTTAACAGTTAATAAATAAATTATAGCCATAAGAATTTGTTCTTAATAGTATGAACTTAAAATTTTTTTCACAGCAGATGGGCCTTGTTTGAAAAATCATTTACCGACGTAATTCTTTCGTCCACTGTTCCGGGCATCCTTTAGTACTGATTTATAATCCAATTAAATAACGAAATTACCATACTCGATATGGTTTTTCAATGCTTATTAAAATAACAACGCTAAAAGTACTCCGGCCTATTCTACTCCCAATTAACTTCAGTCCGGCTTAGACGAAACAAACTGTTTTAAACAAAATTATCGTCGTATCAATGTGTGATATATTGATATCACTTGCGTATAAAGAGAATAACAAGAGTAAAAGAACAGTTCCCTAAGGGAGTCCGGACCCTAACTAAGTAAGAGTGAGCGTGCGCTCCACACGGATATTATATCGTGTGACAAGTACGAGTCTGTCCTGCATAGCGAGCATGTAACGCTTATAAAATCGTTATGCCAGACTTTAATTGCTTGACGACTCAGAAATCACGTTTTGGCCCTTGATTGGTAAGTATCTGATTGTCCAAGTTTGCCAACAGCGGGCATTCACGTATAAGATTTAATTATATTGGTGGCATATGAGTGACCTGTCTACCATCCTCTACATAGCAGTTGTAGTAACAACTTCTTAATCTTTGTCTACTTCTTTGGGAAAAATAGACGAAAGAGAAAATTATCTATATTATTTTTTTGATTACTACCTATATCATCATGCCAGGTATATTGCGGGGTAAGCAAACAATGTTATTCTTATCATTATTATCCTTCCGTCTATCCGTCTCTTGCATACATAATAAATGTATTGAAATACATTTATTATGTAAGTTTGGGTTTTGTCACCCATAACTAAAACTGAATTATGTTAAATCTTTAAACATTGCTATTGTTCTTAACACTTGATGGGCATTAATTCTATTGATGTGGAAATGATTTCCCTTCAAATTTTTGCAATCTCTATTACATCTTTAAAAAAGAATGAATTGGCAAAAATTGGCGGAAAAAATCTTATAAATAAACCTAAATTTATTATTAAATTCACACTTTTTTATTTACATAACAAATGATCCATACCATCCCATTTTAAGTTATCCATAAAAATATATGGAACGTTAACTACAGACAAACATGCGAGCAACAATCTTCAACCGCGAACAAAATATCCAGGGTCGAAAAATGTTTATCGTATTAATAACTAATCATACGTACCTTTTTCTACCAATACGAGAAGCGAAATAATTCCAGAGAAATGTTAATGAAAACGTGCAAAAATAGTTAAATACACAAAAAAAGAAACAGGATGTTTTGCTGACGAGGCAGATGTTGATGATATTGACATTTAAAGAAAACTCAGGTAATTCCTATACCTACGTAGGTATAAAGTCCTTTTTACTTTTTTAATAGGACGGAAACATGGAGGATCTTCTGATGGTAAATGATAACCGTCAACTATAAGCAAAGGTATTAACGGTGCGTTGTTAATCCTGAGAGTGATATTAAGTAACTCAGGTCTAGTAATTTAATTTGTTTGACTTTACGAATGAAAAGTACAAAAGAAAGCAGTAACTTTAGATTAGTCGCTATAAAATGTGTCAATTAATTTAGATACTTTAACAGTATAAAACCGGTAGAAGCTATGTAAATATATTAGTGATAATTTGATCCAATGTTCAGATTGCGACAACCTTTATCCGTATGCTAAGCATCCAAGCTCTTGTCACTACTACATAAATCATGTGTGAAATAGTATTTACAATTCGCAATTATTATTTTTTTATAAACTGTAAATAGATTTACAAAAATGATTTTGTCTAATAATTTTCAGTATAAGCATAAGTATCGTAACAAAAAAAGTAAAATAATATTTCTTGTGTTGAATGAAATAAATTATATTTAGCTCTGAATTATTCATTGTCTTTAGACGCCCTTATAATGTTTCTGTTGTATAGCCGATATGTAGCCACAGAGGCAACTAACATTTATTAAAAATGACATAAATTGTACGTATATCTAACATAGTATAAAATGAATGCTATTTTTTTATTATGTTCTTTATTTAATGTCTCTAAATTAAGTCAGCTATACGTATTTAGGCAATACGGAGGGGTAATTTAGTACCCAATGTAAGATATTATTTTTAATTTTCACTAAATTTTATTTTTAAATTAACGTTAGATTCCGTTTACATACGTACTAGCAGGTACAACAATTATTTACAGATATATAGAAAGGTTTCCAAAAAGATTAGTTCGTAATAATTTTCAACTGGGGTCAAACAAGCAACACCTTTCACGATAAGAAGTATCTCTTAGTGTTACAAGACAAAACTATCGTTTGGAAAGCGAGTGAAAGACCATCTATATAAGTAAAAATCTATTGACAACGAAGCGTCACTTGGAAACGGCACATGAGATGCGATTATTTTTTTCTGTTCGTATTTTTAAGATTTAAATTTAAAATATTGACATTATAATGTTCAGAAGTTTATTAGGAAGATGGTGATCCAAACAAACAAATCCAAGCAATTTCGTTAAACAGAAGTGCAAGGAAAGTGAGGGATAGCACAAACAAGCTTTGCACAGGGAATCGAACTGAATACCCACCGGCGCGGGGGGGCAATAGCGCGGCGACGCTCGCAGTAACACCCGGCATGCCCTTCACCAGAGGCAGCTCGTCACCTATAAAACCTGCCCTATACTACCTACTGTCTACCTACGCCAGCGGTTCTGAAACTCGCTCTCTACTGAAGCTAACTCACCGACATCAATCTCAAGATTTATTCCATATATAAAAATGTTATATGTAAGTGGTGTTGTGCAACCTTAATTTTCCACACATAAATGTAGCCAAATAATCAGTATAAAACATTGAGTAACTATGTACTACGTACTAGAGCTAATATAATAGAAAAAGTGTGTCGCAAATTGATAGCAAAGCAAAGGGATGAGGCCTTCCGCGTGCCACGCTTCCTTATCATCATAGAGGTGAGATTTTACAATGCAGAAGTGATACAGCGTTGTAGGTAGAAAGTATTGTCAT
>DVZW01000231.1:0-11723 GCA_018237805.1 Mesosemia grandis
CAGTAGCGTCGTGGATTAAAACAAAAAATCGTTCAAGGGTACCTACTGTGGTATCAAATGGAAGGACTTAATTAGCACGTTTCCAATATATAACATATAAGTAGTTATTATTCCCTAGTTAAATAGTATTTGCTTGATAAAAACGTAAAAAATTTTGAATGTATTATGTAGGGCATCAAACAAAAGGACTTATTAGTACATTTCAACAACTTAAAAGTGTGAAAAAAAATAATTAAAAGCCGATTGCGTAAAAAATATTAAGTAAAAAAACTGAAAAATGTCTAATTTTTAATGTGTTAACACACAATGCATCTGCGAAATCTTATCGTATCTTATCTCATCCTAATCTTATCTTAATAATATTATAAATGCGAAAGTTTGTGTGGATGTTTATTAATCTTTCACACAAAAAACTACTGGACGGATCTGGATGAAACTTTACAGTAATTTATGTTATACATGGGAATAACAGGCTACTTTATATATCGCAAAAATAAATGTACGGTTCTCGTGAGATAGCTTGGTTCATGTTTTTCATGCGGACGAAGTCGCAGGCGGCAGCTAGTGTTCTATAATTGTTCTACAATAACTATGTTTAATATAATATAACAATAACTTTGCATTACTGTGCGTTTAATTTGAGTCAAGCCTAAGATATTTTTATTTCGCAAAAGCCATATAAAGTATATACTTTTGAAACTAACGCAAAGTAGTTTTCAATATTATAGATATAAACAAATTAAAAATAAAACAAACGTTTGTTATTATGTAATATCCATAATGTTATCAAATTATAGAAATACATACTGTGACACATCATCTTTGTCTCACTCGGCATGTTGTCCTTGTAAATATTGTAAGGAGACAGTGATTAAAAACAAAAATAAATCGTATGAAAGACTTGTATGTCCAATAATGAAAATTGGGGTCGCTTCCGTTGTCCCCGACTAGACATAACTAAACCATCATTAGGTTTAGTCCTGTCAAAATATCAAGGATGTATAACGAATTTGCGTAGCTGTAGTTGAAACATTCAACGTTGATTATATATATAAACATTATGCCACTTTAGTGCTGTCATTGGAAAATTACCTGAATAAACACCCTTACTTAGAGATCCAGACATTTATGTTCATCACACTAACACCTACCATCTTTGGGTTTTTTTAATATTCTTGTTATACTTTTTGCTTTTTTATTGCTATCAAACAAAGTCATTTTGTAGTTTGGAATGGTACATTTATTATTTATAAATTTTAGATTAAATTGAAATTCTGCCAGTATGCTATATATTAAGCACAAACGGATATTGCGTTTTATAAAAAGGCTGGTCACATTTTTCGTTAACTTTTTCGTCAAATTTTATGTCATTGCATTAGAAATGGCCAATGGCAATATGGCTGTGGCGTTCAGAATTCGCTGGTAGTGCGCGGTGCTCAAAGCAATTTTAGTACGGAACGAAGTGTTTCCGATCGTTCTAAAGTTTCATTTTTAGTTTTTTAGTAATTGTTAATTTGTTTTACCTTATTTCTGCCAAAGTTTTATCGTAAATGTACACATTTTTCGGTTCTGTCGTCACCAGAATTCATGCGACGACAAAATGGCGTCGCTTGACAAGGTTTTACTAGAATTTTTAATTTCAATTTATGTTAGGTTTTAATAAAATTTCTTTTAAAAATGTCTCTACAAGTGTTTATATCGTACATTTTAAAATAATTAACTACTTTTTATTGATATCAATTTGAATCTATATATGATACGGTGAATTCTTGGATATATCCTCAAAATGCTCACAGTAAGTATTACTAAAGGTTTTTCTATAATTCTTATGTGTATTTTACAAATATTTTTGCATTTTTGTGTTCTAATCAATATTAGAATGTTCTAGAAAGATAGGGTGTGGCTAAGAAAAAAGGTGAAATTTTGAGACGTAATTGTGAATTATTCGTTTTCCTTGATTGTTTACAAATGTTTTTAATGTTTTTATGTATTAAAAGTTCTTTGTACCACTAAATAAATTGATTTCAACGTTTCTTTGTTACGTAATCTTTCCCCAGAGCTCATATAATTTGGGTTTAGAGAAGGACCCATTTTTGCAATTTAGCTTTGAAAATAGGTCTAGCTGAGAGGTGTCCATGAATGAGAGGCATTTGAGGTTATAGTTCTTCAATTTGGGAAATATTTTACCTCAATATATTTGTGCATTCCTGGATTGTGAGACTCCTTTTCCTAATTTCTTTAATTTCAATTTGGCTGGTTTTCTAATGAAAAAAATGTATATATTTGATGATAAATAGTTGTTATTTGAGGTTATAAATCTTCTAATTTATGTAACAATTAATTCCCTTGGTATAATGTTTCAGCTTGTGTCCTGAAGACTGTTAATTATATTAACATAAATATATTCCACTTTTTTAATTATAATTTTAGTTTTTTTTCTTTTTTAACACTGTTTTGTCTTTATATTGATAGCCTTTCGGTTTTGTGTTGTTTAACTTTTTTTGATGCCAATATATATGTACATTTAAATGAATTCTCTAGAAATGTAAATACTTAGTGAATATGATAGTGATACACCGTCGGTGTGGGGTGCAGGTACTCTGGAAAAATTGTGTAAAGTTGTTGTTGTAAGTTCTGTCATTTGAGACAAAGATTGCAAGATGTTTTGTAACATACTTACTAAACCAACCTTAAATACTCATTCGTGGTAGACCCTTACTGTGTGATGGTGGTGCATTGCCATCTTTGTCAATTAATCTGTGTGGAATTAAAGATGACTTGTCAATGGTCTTGTTCTTTCCATTCTACTGTTGCTACAAATATTGTCTTCGAATTGGCTGTCTCTGATAACAGATAGCTAATAGTCTGCCAGTGCCTACATCCATCTGCGGTCTGTGTAAAGGGACAACATTTATTATACTGACATTATTTTGTTATAGTTGTTTTGCTGTGTAGTTCTGAGCCAAAATCACATTTCTTTAAAGTGGTGGTGTTTCTTTGTGTGAAGACTAGGACCATAGGTTTTTTATATGTTTAATTTCCCAAAGATTTCATATATCTATATAGAATAGTTATATTATAACTTCTCTTCTATCTTGTCTTTCTCATTAGAATGAAAATATAGATTCGATCAATACCAATTGTCAGATTTTTCTGTAAAAACATCACTTCCCAGGATTGGAATATGTGCCGGATGCTAGGAAAAGGCTGGCCGCTTGTCACATCTAGGGACTTAATATTATCAGCCAGTTGTGGGTATTACTAGTACAACACTGGTGTGTTCTAGTTTCACCTTTACCTTCGCCTTCAAGGTTATCGGGTGTGATTATTATTTTATCATCACCCATTAGTTCTGTACTCTCATAGGATAGATAGAGTGGTCTGTGGAAATATGCATTCTGCCTATGTCTGTAAGATGCAATAGCCCTATATGTCATAGTTCCATATTAGCTTAGCAGTGCGCTTCCTATTTAGGACTTCCGTATACAATGCACAACTGTCAGTGCAATCTATATATATTTTGCACATTTTAACCTATCTGTATATTACACTATTGCAATAAAAATGGGACAGTTTTGCTATTAACATGGATGTGAGGATTGTGAAAGACCATACCCATTCTACCATTTAATAAATAAAATGTGAGCCTTTATATTTTTATTGTATGTGATGATTAGGTAAAGATGAGAGGAAATGTTTGTGGACAAGTTATATAAGAAATTTGTATTTGTAATTTAAGAATTTGTATTTGTCTCTATTGCACAGAATTAACTGATTCAACTTCCACCCTGAAGTGACATTTTAGAATTTAAACTTTTCGTGGGTCGTATAACTTTAGTGGTTCTCAGGACTAGTGTTGTGAATATTATTTTAAATAATAATTTAAATAATTTATATGGGGTGAAATCTAGTTAAGACATTTAAATATCAACTGTTTTGTACAAAGCTTTGATTTACTGATCATAGTAATTGTACTGTATATCTTTTATTCCCATTGAGAGCTGGACTATTTTATTCTAAATGTACAAGAATATGATTCAGCATATATTTATAACATGATTATTTTTTCGTTTTTAGAAGGGTTCAATTAACGAATCTGGAAGTGATTCAGTCAGCGACAAGGAAGACAAGAGTGATTCCAGTGGGTCAGGATGTGAAAGGTATTTAATAAATTTAATGCCCTCAATTGTGTTGTCATAAATTAGAGCAACCCATACCAAAATTAACCACTGTCAAAACAGCTACTACTTTTGTACACAACTGAAATAATATGAATAACTATATTTTTTGCTGTTTTGACTGAATTTAATCTAATTTTGGTTTAGTTTAGTCTAATTTTGAAGACAGAATCAAGATCATTAGGCATAATTAATTATTGTTATATTATCATGCAAGCTCCCTTACGGGGTAAGCAGAGAGAACCGAGCGCCAAACGTCACAATTCAAACACATCCATTTCACTTCATCTACATTCATCTCTTTTCATGCATAATAATAAATAAATACTTACGTTTAGTATAGTTTTTCCAATCTTATATTTTCTCAATGACAGATCTTATTTATCCCACTTTAAAAAAAAATATACTGTACCTTTTTTGTCACAATTTGTCTTTGATGAATATTATGTGAGATTAATGAAGCAAATTAGGCAATTGTTGTATTTTTTAAATCTTATGTTTTAATGTTAACTCTTGCGTAACATGACAGTTACGTTTTAAGACAGTTGTCATTGATGAAATAAATAATTCGAAAGGCTATGTCTACTAGTATTATATTGTATACTTTTATAAAGCATTGCCATTGCTAATCTAAAATTCTTATTTTCTTAGTGACAGTGGATCCAGCTCTTCTGGTTCTGGATCCCTTGGTAGATCTGGTTCTGAAAAATCCTCTAATGGTGACAGATCACATCTTAGTGATGATACAAAATCGTCCCCAAAACACAGCAATGCTAACTCTTCTAAATCTGACCATCACACTGATAAGGATTCTTCTGATGACTCAATTAGAAAAAGTAAATCGAAAAGTAGCCATGGAAAAATTAAATCTGATCTTTGGGAAGATAATCCAGACATATATGGAATAAGGCGATCGGGGCGATCTAGAAAAGAACCAGATAGACTAAAAATAGCTGATAGTGACTCAAGTGAGAAGGGTAGAAGCAATGATAGAAAAAATAGAAAAAAAAGGTAATGAATTGTTTAATTTTCAAAGTATATGTAATTTTAGTAAACCAAAAAAAATTAACGATTGAATTTTTAGTGGCTCTTGGAATTCTGATTCTTCAGAGAGTGATAGTGATATTGGGGGTTCTCCTCCTCCACCATCTAAGAGACCAGGCCAAAGAAGTGTTCTTTTAAGAAAAAAGAAACCAACTAGGAGAAGAAATTTTTCAAGTGATGAAGAGGAAAGCTCTGAAGCATCAGATGAAGAAACAAAAAGGTAACTATAGAGATTTTTTTGATATATGTTGATATGATATGAGGAAAGATTTCTAATTAAAAGCAATATGGCAGGATATTCTGATGAATATCCTACCTTGAAAAGCTGATCTAGTTATTTTCATTATGGAAAAATTCAATTATCCTGTACTTTATATGTTTAAAGTTAATGTTAATAATTAAATAATTTAAATAATATAATATAAATAATTTAATGTTAATACTTATAATAATTTACATTTAATAATGTTTGTAAAATGTGACATTGTGATATAATAAGAATTATTACTATTATTATATCATATCAGATCCCCTTTTCATTTTTTTTCATCCACTCTCACCAGTTGCGGTGACTCTTGAGGTTGCTTTGTCTAAGGTGGTACCAAATTGGTCAAAATAAATCAGTTGCAAGATAAATAAAAAGAATTTAATTGGTTTTGTTACAGCAAATTGTGTTAGGTAAACTGTGTAAGTTAAGCACATTCTTCAGGGTAAATTGCATCTTACTCCAGTAACTACATTTTTAATGCGGTTATTGATGAACTAATGTACACTTTTATTTTTATTATTATTATTATGCCAGCTCCTTTGCGGGGTAAGCAGAGAGAATATAATAATATTTTTATAAAAGGCTTAAATCTAGAGGCAATTGGCTACTTCAATATTTTGTCAGTCATTTTGTGTCTCATATGTGACCTTTTATTATAAGGGGCTAATGCCCCTTATCCTTATTATAATATTATATAATAAGGTTTATAGCTGTTACAATTTAATTCCATTTAAATTAGGTTTGCTAAAATTACCTAGATATGGTAAGAGAGCAGTTTTTAGTACACTGCCATTGCCATATTTGACACTATGCAGTCTGGGCAATATTTTTCGCTTTTGAGTGACACAGTCACATCTTTCGAACATCAGTAAAATGCAAAAGAAAAGTGACGAATAACCTGTATTGACTAAATTGGTCGCGCTTTAGATGAAGGCGGAGTCAAGAAACCGAGAGAAAAGAGTTTTTCGAACGAATTTATTCTTCTTTATTTGAAAAATGGGGTAACTACCTTCCTGCTTGGCATATAGTAAGAGAAGAGCGAAGGTAAAATTAATCACCATCATTGTGACTATTAGGTGACAGAGTTCTGGAATGATCAGCCCGAATTGGTATCTCCGTCTTAATCCTGCTGCAATAACGTCAGTGCTTTTCTTTGTCGTTTTCCTGTTTGTGGTACGCCCAAGGTCAATTATACTTAGGCGCATTTTTTAAGACAACACACTCTTTTCAGTCACAAACATGCAACTATACCAGTAGCCATCAAATAGCTATACCAATAGCATTCAACTTACGCACTTTTTACTATCGTGTTTCATGGTATTGACGCAATTAGGCGAGTTTTACGCGTGAAAACGGGGAACTCTGAAATTTTCATTATCCACTTATTCCGGGATAAACGGGAGATCCATATGCTTATATGACTGTTATAGTCGGACGGCCACAAGGCGAACGGGGGCGGCAGTTAGCTATAAGGAAGCAAGTGATGAACAAACTGACACCTCAGACCTTGTTGAAGTCGAAGGAGTAGAAGAAGGTGAAGGCGAACCTGAACCTGAAGATCACAGTGAAACTATCGAACGGGTTCTTGGGTATAGGCGTGGTAAAAAAGGAGGTGTGTATGCCATTTCTAAATTTGAAAATAATGAAATGAATTATATTATGTAGAATAATTTTTCTAATGTACATGTTAAAATCTTCAATTCTTACAATTGTCGCATCTACGGTCTTGAGTACTGCCTTGTTGACTGTGATACGTTGACTGTTAGATCTTCAGGCTCGATATATATTACTTTTATTTATTTTACCAGTATTGATTTTGTCTGAGAAATTGCTTTAAGCTAATATTTAATTTATTTCCATGTCGTCAATGTCCAGTAGGTATTGAACATGTCCGAGATTTGGTGTTAAGATTATAGTAACTTTGGCAATGAATGCATCATTGACAAAAGTTACTATAAATTTAACTGATAGTATTTGACGGAAAAAGTTGTTGGAATTGCATGAAATAGTAATATTTTGTTTTGTTCAACAGTCACAGGTAATGTGACAACAGTTTATTATACAGAAGAACATGGAGATCCTAATCTTGATTGCAATCCTGAAGACGAAGATTCAACGGAACCACAGTACCTGATTAAATGGAAAGGATGGTCTCATATTCATAACACTTACGAGTCTGAAAAATCTCTTAATGAACAAAAGGTCAAAGGCCTAAAAAAATTAGAGAATTTTATAAAAAAAGAAACAGAGCTATTCTGGTGGAAGTCAAAGGCTGGACCTGAAGATATAGATTATTATGAATGTCAGGCAGAATTGCAACAGGAACTAGTTAAGACTTACAACTATGTTGAAAGAATAATAGGTAACTGTTTTAATTTCAAATATGGAACCTAAAAAATCTAATATATATGTTATATCACATATAATGTAT
Source organism: Mesosemia grandis (assembly GCA_018237805.1). Classification (NCBI taxonomy): domain Eukaryota; kingdom Metazoa; phylum Arthropoda; class Insecta; order Lepidoptera; family Riodinidae; genus Mesosemia; species Mesosemia grandis. The sequence continues at coordinate 7,922 of DVZW01000231.1, forward strand.
TCTACAAAATAACTTATTAAAATTATGTTTTGCTTCTAACCTGATTATAAAGTGTATTTTGGTTGCCTAAAGTATGAGTACAAGGAGTTGATTTAAAAGAAATTACTCGAAATTAATTTTATACAAGTCTTCTATCAATCCCAACGAAATTTTATAGCAGGATGAATACATCCTGCTATAATATCTATATTTATATTATAATTAATATGGATAAAAACTATAAAATTTATATTATAATTAATATGGATACATTTGAGTAAATCCCAGTTTAGATTACATTTATTGCATTGCTTTAAACCTTATTGACTTAATGATGGGGTAAAATTTATATTTATCTTTAATTTATATCTTTGGACCTCGGCAAAGAGATTTTTAGACTTTAACAAATCTAGGAAAATCAGTTTTAATTCAGTATTATTTTTATTGCCAGCTGAACAAAATCGTGAACTGGAAGGTGGAGCTACTGCTCATGAGTATTATTGCAAATGGGAGTCGTTACCTTATGCTGATTCTACTTGGGAAGATGCTACACTTATAGAAAAAAGGTGGCCAGAAAAAGTGGAAAATTTTAAAACTAGAGAAGCAGCAAAAACTACCCCATCAAGGCATTGTTCAGTTTTAAAAAGGAGACCCAAGTTTCATCAAGTTAAAGAACAACCCGATTATATGGGTAAAGATAAGGTAAATTATTTATACTTGTGTACAAATAATAATCGGAATATCTATAGCCTTTATGTAATGACAATTTTAAAAAAGCTTTCTAGGATATAATATTTATAATAATTATTCTTACTGACCATTTACCCATAACCCGATTATATTTTCATACTAGTTTTAATTTTTAAATTGTACTGTTTGAAATAGAATATTCTTGGACTACAAGTTAACAAAATTAAATCTCAATCCTAACTGGTGATAGGTTCATGCACTTACATACATTTCATCCAAAATTAATTATCCCAGCTCCTGACTGGATCCCAACCAATACTCCGAGTTTGAAAATCAAAAAGAAATGTACTGGAATTACTTCAATAAACGGAAAGTTTTTTTTATAAAGCTTACATTACAATTAATATTATAGATTCAATATATATTATAATGTAGTAGAGATTCCATCTTCAATGGAAACACTATTCAGAGTCGAGCTTCTAGCATGAATTTGTTTTTAGCAAAATAATGTTAAAAATTACAACTCCATTCATTAGTTTGGTTTAGAGCTCATTACAACATCAGGCAACTAAAAAGCTAAGAATGAATAAATATGGATTATAGTCGTAGTGATGATATATGTGATTGTTCAAGTGTATAAAATTAATTTTGTGCCCAATATGGCAACAGGCTTGCCACATATCACATTGTGGTATATGATATCATCAGCTAGTTGTGGATGCGTGTTGCACTTAAGTGTGTTCTAATTTCACCTCAGCCTACCCCTTTGGTGATGATATTTATTTATTTAACATAATATATGTATAATTTTACATTTTACAATTTTTATAACATATTTGAATTGCACTTTATTTTTTCCAGAGTTATATATTAAGAGATTATCAAATGGATGGCCTTAATTGGTTAATACATTCCTGGTGTAAAGACAATTCTGTAATTCTTGCTGATGAAATGGGTTTAGGTAAAACTATACAGGTAAACTATATGGCTATGACAACATTTATACTGTGAAATGATGTTTACTTAACCATTTATTTTAATTTCAGACTATATGCTTCTTATACTATCTGTTTAAAACTCAACAACTATATGGACCATTTCTTTGTGTGGTGCCACTCAGTACAATGACTGCATGGCAAAGAGAATTTGTGCAATGGGCACCTGATATAAATGTGGTTACCTATATTGGTGATGTCATTAGCAGGGATACTGTATGTAGTCCATTTTTTAAATAACTGTCCTATATAAATAATAATAAATATTTTTGATAACATGTGATTGTTATATTTACAGATTCGGATGTTTGAATGGGGTTTTGCAAGTTCTAAACGATTAAAATTTAATGCTATTCTAACAACTTATGAGATTTTATTAAAGGACCGCCAATTTCTGAGATCGTTTAGTTGGGCTTGTTTGCTAGTTGATGAGGCTCATAGGTTAAAAAACGATGATTCACTACTATATAAAGCTTTAAAAGAATTTGACACAAATCATAGACTACTTGTTACTGGCACACCTTTGCAAAATTCGTTGAAAGAATTATGGGCACTACTTCATTTTATTATGCCTAATAAGTAAGTGTAGTTACTTAAAATTATATTACACTGACTAAGTAATGATATTTTATTAAAAGTGTTATTTTTGGTGGTATTATTCTAGGTTAATTTATTTATAAGCTAATTGTTTAGGTTTGAAACGTGGGAAGAATTTGAAAAAGATCATGAGGATGCTGCTACCAAAGGGTATGAAAAACTACATAAACAGTTGGAACCATTCATATTGCGAAGACAAAAAAAAGATGTTGAAAAATCTTTACCTGCTAAAGTTGAACAAATTTTGAGAGTTGAGATGACATCAATACAAAAACAATACTATAAATGGATTCTCACAAAAAATTACAGTGCTTTAAGAAAAGGAGTAAAAGGATCAATAAATACATTTATAAATATTGTCATAGAATTGAAAAAGTGTTGTAATCATGCTCTTTTAACAAAGCCAGAGGATTTTGAATCCAGGGCTTCTCTTGCCACCACAGATGCTGTAGAAGTAAATATATATATATATACATAATTTGAAACATTTTATATTTAGGTATTTTTAAGAATCTTATGTTTATTTTTCTATATTTTTTTCAGAAACTCTTACGTGGGTCAGGCAAGCTGTTACTATTAGATAAACTGTTATGCAGGTTAAAGGAAACAGGGCATAGAGTGCTAATTTTTTCCCAGATGGTGAGAATGTTAGATATTTTAGCAGAATATTTACAGAGAAGACACTTTCCATTTCAAAGATTAGATGGTAGTATAAAAGGAGAAATCAGAAAGCAGGCACTTGATCATTTTAATGCAGAAGGTTCACAAGACTTTTGTTTCTTGTTGTCTACACGTGCAGGCGGTTTAGGAATTAATTTGGCTACAGCTGATACTGTGATAATTTTCGATTCTGATTGGAATCCTCAAAATGATCTTCAAGCTCAAGCACGTGCACATCGAATTGGACAAAAGAATCAGGTAATGGTCGAAACTGATTAACAATAATTAATCTATATTATTTAGTCTAATTTTGTAGAGTAATTGTAGTTAATTCTGTAGGTCAACATTTACCGATTGGTAACTGCCAGATCGGTAGAAGAAGACATTGTGGAGAGAGCTAAACGAAAAATGGTTTTAGATCATCTTGTAATCCAGCGAATGGACACCACAGGGAGGACAGTTCTTAACAAGCGTGACGCGTCTGGTACTACAGCAAATAATCCTTTCAATAAAGAAGATTTAAATGCTATTTTGAAATTTGGTGCAGAAGAGCTATTTAAAGATGATGAAGAAAATGATGAGGAACCAGTAGTAAGTGTCTGATCTTGAGGTGTTAATTGTTATCACTACATTGTATAAAACAAATCGCTTTCCGACTCTTGTCTGTCAGTTTCTAAGCTTTCTTCTTTTAAACCACACACTGGATTTTGTTAAGAGTCTTCACTGTTATTTAGGAAATTTATTCCCAAAGATTTAGTCCCAAAGGTTTTTAGTATAAATCCTTAACCAAATGAGTATGTTAGTTACCATGGCCATTTAATGTGTATCAAAAATGTTCCTTACCTTATTTCATTTAAATGAACACTAGAAGTTATCACAGA
>DVZW01000232.1:0-11723 GCA_018237805.1 Mesosemia grandis
AAGCCCGGGCTAACTAAATATTTATTTCATATATGAATCCAAATAGAGTTTAATTTAGCACTGATGACTAAAAATACAAAATATATTAACTGGGAGCTTTACATCTACACAAAATACAGTTGAGCCTCTAAGGTCTGTTATGATTTTTTGTGCAGAGCTAAAGCCAAGAGCAAACGCTTGCAAAACATATCAGAACACATTATTACAGTACAACTATCGGCATATTTTCTTTTATTAATAAGTAATAAAAAAATAACCCAGCAGAATAATTTTGAAAATATTTCTATTTATTCACAAAAAGAACTTAATCAACACAAACAGTCTAAACTAACGAAATCTTGCAAGATAATTCCGATTCTTTTATCTCCGATGCTACTTTAATTGAATTACTTCTAGTCAAAACATTTTTGGGAACATATCCTGACATGACCCAACTATCCAGTACATCTGTACTTGGTAACAATGTTCTAAGGGTATTCCTAATATAAATATATGCTTGTGGTGAATACTTGTAAACACTTAGAGCGAAATTTTTTAAATCATCAGTGTGTCGTGTAGGCATTGCTAAAACTAAACCGTTGGTGTCTTCCCTGATCTTATCTTGTAATGTTAACAATATTCGGGATCTCTTCTTCTGTTTCTGTTTCAACATATTATTCTTTATTTCTATAACCTCTTTTAAACGTGCCAACAATCTATTTTGTCGGTTATACACTTTCATACTACTTTGTAACTTCTCTTTTAAACTGACCGCTTGTCTTTGCATTTTCTGTACTTCACTAAAAAGTTTTAAAACTTCTAAATTGTCCTCTGCTTTCGTTATTCCATTTGTTATAACTTTGTTTTGAACTTCCTGATATTCTGCCATTTCCTCCTCTTTCATTTCATAATCTTCTGTTTCTTCGTTGTCAAACGTTTCATCTTCAATATATTCTACCTATAAAATAAAATAATCTACTTTAATGACCATTAATATTATTCATCTCCGTCATTTTCAATTGAAGCCAAAACAATCATAGCTCGGTAAGTTTTCGCAAAACTTCCACTTCCCAATCGACAATCCGCCATAGCCTGCCTGTCCATTATTATTAATAATAATAATAATAATCTAAACAGGTCTTCTCCAAATTCAACAACTCCAATAAGACACTTAAAACGAGGATAGCACCTACATAATTGTTATTTAACTTCATTAGTTGACAGTGTAGAGTTGAACAAGCAATTGATTATGACAGTAACTTGTCACAAATATTTAAACCACAGTTACGAGTTTTATTACTATACTATTTATAAAATGTTACGTAATTTCTGTTGCTGTTACTACAATCTGAATAAGAATTGTAATTAAAATAAACAAATAGAATTATTGTTACAAACTAATACACACCAGCGGCACTAGTGCGTGCTGAATTGGTAAATAAAAAAAATCACTAATAATATAGAAACTTACTTCTAGAACATGTTTAGGTAATTTTAGTGTGGGTACAGCTTTGTCGACTAATAAAACTGTACCAGTGCTATCACACTCAAAGCAGTCCACTGAAAAATGTTGCACACATATATATGAGTAATCTGTAGGTGTCCAATTATTTCTACCAGTGAGGTCCGCCCATATTTGTCTAAGATTGTCATCTTCTGGAAACCTAGAAATATGAAAAACATGTTAAGTAAAGGTTACAATAAAATATGAACATTATAACGCTACTACCTCAGGCAGTCACATTCACAATCAAAATCACTTATTTATCTCTGTAAATTTATTAGAAGTATTAATAGATCATCATAATTCACTCTACCACCGGGTCGGTTATACCACACAATTGCTCTTTTTCTCCAAAATGTACATTTAAAACAATTATACCCTATAACTGATTAATTAGTAATACTAACTAACTTAAATTGGTTATATTAGGTATATATTAAATTGGAAAATGTAGAAATGAAAATGGTTTGCCATAACTGTGACTATAATAATCAATTTGTTAGCGTATAAGCTTAGATGTGTGCATAATTTTTTTGTTTATAAACACCACAGCAAAGTAATTAATAATCTAATAATCCTTATTAATTATTGCAGACTTCTTGATGGGAACTTGGCAAGAGTGGACTTATCTTGATTGAATTTTAGTTTTCGTGCATAAAGTGATTTTTGTACACAAATGAATCACCGTAAAGTGCCCATAAAATGTAGAATTCAAAAAATATTAATTTTTTAACGTTTGCATTGTCCCAAGAAGTTGACAATAACTTTTTGCCTCTATGTAAAGTTCACTTTGCCAGTACAGACATCAGAGGAGCCATTAAGACTATTATAGATATATATTCATTTTACATAAATAAGTTGCTTATTAGTATACTTAGCAAAAAAAAATACTGTTTGTGGCAAATGTACAAATTGAGAAAATTTAGAACTAAAAGAAAAAAATTATATAATATAAAATTTATTTAGGTGAAAAAAATTAAATAATAATGTAATTATTAATTTTCTGACATTTACTGCAAATGATTGTAATTTGTTATAATAAAATGAAAATCCTTTATAATTAAAATATCAAATTGATCAAAAATATTTGGTCATTAAAGCCAAGTCTTACAACCAGTGTGGTTAACAAACCTGAGTGGAGCTAACTAAAGGGTCTAAATTTCTTAGAAAGGGTCAATATCACCAGTATTGTTCTAAAATCTAAACAATATAGCACATAACAGTTTTCACTTTGTACACTTTGTGGAAAGTGTTTTTAAAAAATGGGATGAAATTTAAAGAATGAGATTTTTTTATAAAACAAATTGAATGTGGTAATAACTTACAATATTTTAAATAAAATCACTTGTACTATTTCATGTTTACTAATTTGTTAGTATTTATTTATTTAAGTCTTTCATTGGCGAAGTCAAAAATCACTGAAACCGACGAGAGTGCATGGAGAGATATGAATATAGATGAATCAAAATGGGTGTTTCGAATTGTGATGTTTGGCACTTGGTTCTCTCTGCTTACCCCACAAGTCATTTGGCGTGATGATATAATAATAATACTATTAATAATAAGTCGTTTATATCTCAGCTACTTTTTAATTCTCACCTGGAAAGATTAAATTTTCCAATAATAAATTATAGACATACCTAAAAAATGAATCGGAATGTAATGTCTTGGACTCCTCACAACCCAAAACAGCACAAGTCTTTGTTATCTCAGTATCAGCATCATGTTGCTTTAGCTCTGGTGCAACCATTGCTATAAACCAAATACACTACCATTAACCACATATACTTAATCATAACACAACAAAAACTTAATGAAGTGTATATTTATCATACCGATAGGGGTAGTTCTAGGTTTCACATCATCATTTTCTTTCATTTTACGCGCCTGATTAAAATTCATGTTAATAAATTTCTCATACAACGGGACACGCTAGGAAAAGTGATGCCTAATTAATGTGTCTATTTAACATTTTAATAACACCTAACATATTTTTAAAAACAACGGCCAAATTACGGGTAAATTTCATTTACAATTCCACAATCCACGATAACATCAATTGGTGGAATAGAAGCGTTCTAACGTCCATGTATTCGGAAACAACAGGTTAGGTCTTAGGAGCCAATCTGCTAAGTAGATGTCCACAAATGATATTGAGTTGTAATTTATTTAAATATTTATCTATTGAACGTTAAAACAACACAAAAATATACATTTGAAGGAAATAAAGTGTAGAGCGAAATAGTTAATCTATTCAAGAGCTCAATTAATTTTGACAAAATGATTTGATGTTGCGACTTTCAAGATATCGAACAGATCATTAAACAATAAACATATTATATTCTATAACAGTGCTGCCATATGCTTAACTAATAAATGTGTAATGTAAATTTCAGAAAACTGTACAAAATTTGTGTTGTATAAACAACTCAAAATATTTACATATTTTGAGTTATTTAGATAACATATCTTAGAATTATCTAAGATATGTTATCTAATTTTTGGAGGTGTTTTAACCACGATTTAAATAAATTCTTTTCCAGCCAACACTGTTTAAAACGTTACATGATCTTAATTTTTTTAGCTAAATACTAAATAGTCAAGAATGAACTGTAGGGCCATTCATGCGGTAATATGTTACGAGAAAAAAATAAAACAATACTTTTGTGGAAATAAATTCAAAAGTCGCAGTTAAGAGACTACGAAACTGACGAGAGTGCATAAAAAGTTATGAATGTCGAGGAACCGAAACGGGTGGGTCTGATTCTGAATCGTGATGTTTAGCGTTAGTTTCTCCCTGCTGACCCCTTCAGGGACCAGTGAGGTTAGATTGCGGACACCGAGTCATTCGTTTTCGGCCGATTTGAAATGTCAAACCCAAAAAATGTATGGGTTTTGACAGTTCAATCGACCGAAAACGAGTGACTCGCTGTCATTCGATGCCCGTAGTCTAGCCCCACTGGCGTGATGATATAATAGTAATGGAATGAAATAATTGAAAACTCACTCTCTGTTAAATACAGTAGTGTATATATGTAGGTTGTGCTGGTTTAACGTCAATATCGACACAAATAGGGATACAATTTGTTTTATCATCTGTTTATTTTATTTATTTCTGGACAATCCCAACGCAAACTCAATTGTTTTAGACTCAATTTAAGGTTTTTTTTATTTTATTTTAGACGTTCATTTCACGTTTACGACATTTTAGATTACCCTAAGACAAAATTTAAAAAAAAATAAATGGTAGGGGTTAAATTTTACTTGCCCACATTATTCGTAGGTGATGATAAATTAATAACAACAAGTGTCAGAGTAAGTAACACGAGATATATTATAGTGGGTTCCAATGGCTCAGCCTTTATAGAGTCTGAGCCATTGGAACCCACTATAATATAAAAAGTGAACCATAGACTAAGTGTCAGACCAGACGTCTGATAGTTTTACTGTCAGTGTCAATCGAAAACCAAAAGTCACAGTAATCCATCCATTGTGAATATTTGACGAAATCTTTGTTGTTTGGGATTTTTATGTTGGAAAAATGGTGGACCCAATATTTGACTATCAATTTAGGCTTATTCTGATTGGTGATAGTACAGTAGGCAAAAGTTCTCTTCTAAAATATTTTACAGATGGAAAATTCGCAGAGGTACGTTCTCTTGTTTTTGTTGTTGTATAACATTTTTAAGAACATGGTAAATAAATTACGCCTTAACTTTTAGCTATCAGACCCAACTGTGGGTGTTGATTTCTTTGCTCGGATTATCGAAGTACAAGATGGTACAAGAATTAAATTGCAATTATGGGACACGGCTGGCCAGGAACGATTTAGATCCATAACAAAGTCTTACTATAGAAACTCAGTGGGTGCACTTTTAGTATACGATGTCTGCAATAGATCTAGTTTTGAACATATACCCCTCTGGATGATGGAGGCTAAGAGGCATATAGAACCTCACAGACCTGTATTTGCTTTAGTGGGCTGTAAAGTGGACCTTGTTGGCACTGACAATAAGAATGGTGCAAGACGGGAAGTCACCTGTGAAGAAGCTCGAATATTTGCTGAAGAAAATGGTATTTTTTATTTATTTATTCTTCTATTTACACAACTGTTGTTGATTCAGATCTCCCTTATTCAAAATGACATTCCAATTTTAAACACACAGATTTTTTTAAGTACGTAGTCTCAGTATTTTCTTGACTAGTGGCCCACCCCGGCTCCTCCCTTGAACCCAGGGTGGGCCATAATACATCATAGCCCAATGGTACATAATATTTTTTTTATAGCCCCTAGCCTTCCTCGTTAAATGGACTATCCAGTAGGTTCTGATATTAGTACCTAGAAACAATTGAAACTTTCTGGAACTGGAATATAATTTCAATAAATATCAGTGTAAATATAAATTGTTATATATGATGATTAGTTTTCTTAGCTTACACTGCAAATAATCATATTTACATACCTATTTCAAAAAAAAAAAATGTATTACCACTGAAAGTATATATGACTTAAGTTCTTAAAGTTGGTTCTAAAAGTTAGGTGTATTACTACATATCGCTGACATGTCAGATTGGTGTAATTTAGCTTCCCTGAAGACATTAGATGAGGTAAAATTTTGTTTCTAAGCCTTTTGCTGTGCAATTGTGTGACAGTTCATATATTTCACATGATACAAGAAAAACATAGCCCATGCTGTAATTTTTAAAACTTTAGCTATATAAATATATTTGGACCATTCACACTATAAGACCTAACCCCAATACAATATTTTCTCTTGTTTTTTGGGTATTAATTCTGTGTTTTTAAGCTAATATTAGCTGATTGATAACTATATACTATAACAATCAAGTATAAAATATATCTTTCAACAATGGTTGGCTATAGTTGAGAGTCAAACTCAAGACCTTTGGCTTTAGTAGACAAATACAGTCACCACTATATCAATTAGAACTTCAATTTTACCCTTGAATTTCTAGTGTCTGTTAAATAAAATTGCACTTGCTAATGGATCTCCGGAGTATTATTCATTCCCTGATGGAATAGACAAAGAAGTTTGTCTTCATCTAGGTGGTAGAGTTCTATGACTTGTTTGATGAGTAGATGGAAAGCCCTTTCTTAATAGGTAATCCGTTTTTTGCAAACTGAAAAATTATAAATATGCCTGACTAGGGAAAGAGACACCAAGACTTCTGTGTTGTTGCTTGGACTGCTATCGGCTAGACCGCAGAGATAACAATAACAATACTCAATATCTTTGCTTACCCCGTAAGAGACCTGTTGTGATGATAAAATAACAATACTCAAATAGTTATTATTTTAGAATTGCTTTATTACATTGAGATAAACATATAATTACATTTGCATATTTAGCATACTAGTTTCACTTAAATTACAGATGTAGAGTAGTATTTTTGGTCTGTTGTTTATTTAATTATATGTGAAGAGAAAGGAAAGCATAATCTGAAATTGTTACATAATTTGTTGATACAAATCAACGTTCAGAATAAAAAATGCCATACTGAAATTATGTAAAGGGTTTCTCATACTTCATATATCAATTTTGATACTACTTTCTAGCTATTCTATAAATAAAAAAAATACATTCATCATTGATCTCCAAACATTTCATAAGTCAAATTTACAAGAAATTTGTCATAGTTACTCTTTTACCTATATAGATATATAATTGCTAAATAAGAATACATTTTTGACAATTCTAATTCTTATTTATATATAACTAGTAGCGCGAACCGGCTTCGCCCGTGGTGCATACTATATTTTTTATAACGTATGGCCTTCGTTGATAAATGGACTATTCAACACAAGAAGAATTTTTAATATTGGTTCAGTAGTTTCTGGGATTAGTGTGTTCACACAAATAAACTCTTCAGCTTTATATTATTAGTTAGATAATATAATTCTTATTCTTAGAAATTTCTCACATACAATCAATGTTTAACCATGCAAAGTCGAAGTAACTAATTGGTGCCTAAGTACAGAAAGTTGTTAGAAGTCAAGCTTCTATCGTTATCTAAAACCATAAGTATTCATTAACAACATTTCAGCTTCGAATATAAATTCTCATAGATGTCATTAAAAAGTGGTTTTAATTAACTACAATTATTGCAGGTAGGTTGTCGTGACAAAATACTAAACATGTTAACGTGCCACTGGATGAAAAGGCAGGGAAGTGCAGAGGGCATTAGCATATTCTTTATTGTATCCAAGCAGAGTCAAACTGATAATTCTTTTTGATGAAAACATTTCATAGATATATGGTTATGTGAGCAAATCTCTACATATTTTTTTTAATATAACTTTTATCTTTACTATTTAGGTTACATTTAGCACTACCAAATCTGGGTCATATATCCACAAAACATATTGTAATAATGTAACTAGCTAAAGGATAAGTATCTTAATTTAAATTGAATTTGATTTTTTAATTATGGAATCATTTTATCTTTCATTTTGACAACTTTTACTAACAATGGGACTTAATATTGTTGACAATGTCAATTTCAACCATTTTTTTATGTTTATATATAGGTTTTATTACTACTCATATGTGTCATACAAGTTATCCTGTAATCCTGTAATCCTTATGAACTACAGTGAATGTTTTTAATTTCAAGTGATCATAATAGAATACATTAAATGTTAATCTTTTAATGTGACCAAAAATATTTTAAGATGTAAATACGTCACAGAACGTAAACAATTATTCAACATTAATGTTTTATTATTATAACATCACGCCAGATGCTTTGCGGGATATGCAAAGAGAACTGAGCGCCAAACATCACGACGAAAATACACCCATTTCGCTGCCTCTACGTTCATAACTCTTTTCATGCATGTTCATCGGTTTCGAAACAGATACACAAAGCTGAAAGTTGAAAGAATCCGTTACCAGGGGCTATCAACACTGACTTCATTTTTTAATATTCCTGAATGTCCCCTGTAACAACTGTATATTATACATAAGTTAATAAAAGATTATATCGTGAAAGTATTAATATTATGTCATTATTTTAGGCCTTCATCATGTAGAAACATCAGCAAAAACAGGACTCAATGTCGAACAAGCCTTTATTCTTGTAGCACAAGAGGTATACAATCGTATACAGACTGGAGAATATAAGGTAGAGGATGGGTGGGATGGAATTAAAACAGGATTCAACAGACCCAATGGGATGGACTTCAATTTGCTCGAAGCTGAGACAGTCCAATCAAACTGTTGTTAAAATTGTATAAAACTCATTAGATTTAAAATGATTTGTGTAAGTATGATCTGGTCAAACTGTAATTTCGGCAATAGCGAGGAAAATTAATCTATATAAATGGTTTAGACAGAAACAAAATATGATCAGGTAATAATATATTTACTGTCTAAGAATCTCGAAAGTGATATCAAAATAATTGGAAATTGATTTATATGTGGGTGACAATAGTATTGTTGTTATGGAAAATACTTAATAAGGCAAAATGTACAATATCGAGAGTCTGTCATTTTACACAACTATTTTTACAGTGCTTAAGCCTTTTCACTTTTGTAGCTTAAATGATATAAAGAGGTTATATGAACTTGTAGTAATTCAATGCATACTTAAATTTAAACACTTAATTAGATGCACTAATTTTCATAATTTATTCTGTGAATAAACCGTTCACAGCTGATAAAGCAAGTAATATAGATCAGCTGCTATATAACAGATAAGATTTTTTATTTAAATTGTTTCTATAAACAAATTTTTAGCTTAATGTTATGTAATATTTTACTGACTTGGTTATTTGTATCTATGATATTAGCACCTACACACTAAAAAAAGATATTCAAATAAACTTTATCTAAAAAGAGTGTAAGGCTAGTGTGTAACGTGCGTACGTTACGTAACGTACACATAAATATTTTGTATTTAATAATACTTGAACGTTTTTTAATGCTTTTAAGAACATTACTCTTTCTTGCTGGCTTGCTGAATTTGCAGTTCGACTAGTTTTTTTTACTAATTCAAACTGTAGATATTGTTATAAAACTAAGGATGCATTGCATCTTAAGTCACATATATTTATTATCTTTACAAATAGAATAAGTTAGCACTAGCCAGAGAAAAAATTAGGGTAATTGGAGTTAAACTAATATGCAGGGTGACTAGGCAAAAGAAAATTGAAATAGAAACTGAATTTTTTTACTCAGGTAATAAAATATGTTTCATTATTTGCCTTATTTTTATTTACTAAAATAATAAAAAAAAAAGCTAAAATAATAACAATAATAATGTCATAACTATAATCATCTTTAACAAGATACATCCTCCGCTAAATAAGGCCTCCCAAGACTGTGGCACAATTTCCAATCCTGCGCGCTTCCAATGCTACAGTAAGATAATATAAAGTAACCAGGAGTGCCTTGAAATTCTCCTTTTCTTAGATTCTGTCAGTCTTGACTAGAACTGATTTACTAATGATTGAGGCAAAAATTTACGTCCAGTCTAAGAAAAGTAAAGACTGTATATAGGACAGCCATGCTGATGCATTTTTTTTGCTTAATATACTAATCTCAAACCTAAGTTAAAGTACTTTCTCAGGAGGAAAACATTGGCTTGATTTTGTGTTGAAAAAACTAGTTAGATGAGGACAGATCGTAAATTGGGTATTTTATATAACCCCATTTATCTTGTTAACCATGTCACCTTGTATTAAAATGTACATTTTAATAACTATTGCAAAATTATTTACCAACGGTTTTTAGAAAGTGCCAACAAATTCAAATGTTTGTATTTTTTTTATATTTCTCAATGGATTTAAATAACTCTGAAATAAACGATAATGGTTCTTATATCTTATGTTGTATTAACAGTATTTATGCGGTGGGTTCTTTGGACATTTTATAAGGTCAAAATGAAACTCGGAATGCACTGGAACGATCTAATATTAAGAACTGTTTAATATGTAAATTGTTATATTCAAATCTTGATTGATAGCAGTAATTAAAAAGTATAATTCATCAATTATAATATGTATTATGGATAAGAATAATATTTTTTATTTACATTTGGACATATTATGTCCAATTACAGTTTTTGCTACTAACTCGACCAATGTCTCTCTAGATCTCTCAATCTATAAGCTGGCTATACTATTATCGTTTATCCATCAGTTATTTAAATCATATGTATGTGACGTCCCAAAGAACATTTATCAATATCACAATTTAATTTAATTTTAATACTAACAAAAATCTATTTAGTTACAATTTTGTACCTGCAATAATATTAATTCATAATGTTTATAATTTTATAAGTGTAATTAGTAATGTTACTAAGGAATAGACAAGACCAAAGGAAGAAAATAGCTTGGATTGTATGCGAGACACACATTACTTAAAATCATAAGTAGAGGAGAATGGGAATGATTTATTTTTGCAAAATATCGGTACCGACAAACTTAACACTTCTCACATTATATGCGAAAGACGCTTGCTTCATTTGCTTTGTTAAATATGAATATTATTTATTGACATTAAGTGTTACCTCTTTTTGTAGTGACACACATACATACACACAAAGTTGATAAAATCAAATCTTAGACAGTTTACAATTTGCCTGCTTTGGAAATTGAATCCAGGTCCTCGTGCATATATACCCACACCGGTACCCCTAGGGCCCAGACCAACGAGGCGATAGCATGACTACGTTAGAAACGCGACTCACCAGTCAACACCCATCGTAGATTTTTACGAAGGAGAAATGTGATTGATATCTATTATCTATGGACCCCTATATGTCATCAATTCAAGAAAGTAGTTTTACAAGTTGTTATTTTTTATCGAATAAGGACAAGTGCGTGGCCTTGAGTGCGATAAGATACAGACTACTGAGTCGCAGAAAACGTAATATTCAGGAAGTCTCATTTATACTCGAGTGTATTTCCGATGTTATCATGGAAGTTATATGGGACAGTGATTCTCAAAGTTTCCCATAGTTAGCGATTATATTTGCGTATATATATATTTTTCCATATATGTATAAATGTAGTTAACCCAAAACCGTTGCTCCAGTACTGCTAATAGTACTAACCAACGAATCCACTGTTGCATGAATATTGATATAAATAATTATATGATATACACTGATACCTGAATGTATATAAGATTGCTAAATAGGCCGTCCGTTACGACGCATAGTCTACAATCTTGTAAACCATACGTAACCCCGGCTCCACACTACTCGCGAG
>DVZW01000233.1:0-11693 GCA_018237805.1 Mesosemia grandis
GCGAAAAAATGGTATAATGGGATGAGGTTTTAATTTAAATAAATACTTTCTCAGGAAGTCTATATAAAGGAAGGAGACGAGCCTCTGGCCATATCCACCAAATGTTTCAACGCGGTTGTTGCCACGAACGCGGGGGCGCAAGGCGCTGGTCAGGGGTTCCACGCCGTGGGCTCGCCCGGCGTGTACCGGGTGCTTCTCATCGGACCCCGTGGCTCGGGCAGGAGGACCCAAGGCGCTCTCACGGCTAAGCATTTTGATCTTGTCAATTGTATGTGATATGATTACTAATACATCTTATTAATGTTATAAATTCGAAAGTATGTAAGGATGAATGTTTGTTACTCTTTCACGCAAAAATTACGGGATGGATCTGGATGAAACTTTACAGTAATGTAGCTTTCTAGTTGTCGCCTGCGGCTACGTCCGCGTGAAAAACACAAACAAAGCTCTCCCACGGGAACTGTAAGCTTGTCCGGGATAAAATTAACCTATATGTTATTCTGATGTGTAACCTATATTATCGTAATTTTTTAACCAAACCCATCTAGTAGTTTTTCCTGAAAGAGTAACTTACATACATACTTACAAACTTTCGCATTTATAATATTAGCAAGACTACCAGAGTAATAATTAGTCTAGGAAAAATTTGGCGTTACCAAATAATCCAAAGTTTTTCATTCTTACTGAAATTATTTTGAAAAGACACAAACGTTAGGCCATTTCGATAAAATGTGCAAAAATCGCTTATAAACACATCCTTTTAAATAAAATATGTATAATTGAGTGTAACTCTCGTGAAAAGGCAATGAAAAGGGTCTGGAAAGTAACATATTAAAATTGTAAATCGGTAAAACAAACAGTGGAATGACAAGTGAAACCATAACAATATTTAGGGAGCGTCCCCTTGCTATCGCCGGCTAATCGTGGAAGTACTAGTAATGACACGTAAGCGCGTACTAGTTTTACCTCTGCCTACCCCTTTGAGATTAATGCGTCGTACGATATTTATTTATTTTTAAATTTCACCGCCTTTTTGGTCGAGTGGTGTATACGCCTAACTGAGCCAATCGTCGAGGCTCGGTTTCCAATCCCGACGGAGCAGTATTGGGTATGGGTGTGTATTAAATTTATTTCGTTATTTATGTAAGTATTTCTATGTATTAGAATTGTTGACTAACATCCATATCACAAGCGAATAATTTGCTTAGTTAGGGGTTAAATCAATTCGTGTAATTTGTCCTAAATATTTATTTATTCATATAAATAATAATTATTAGCGTTTTACCATTAGTTATATTGTAAGAAAATGTTTTTTTTCTTATAGGAAGGCAAACAAGCGGACGAATCTCCTGATAGTAACAAATAATCGTCGCCTACACGAAATATACGAATGTATGAAACGTAATTTATTATTGATGTGTACCTAACCCGTTTAATGAATATTCTACGTGGGAGTGATTTTGCGATTAGTGACGGAAATGTGTTACAGTAGACCGGGGAAGTGCGCGCTATTTGACTATTAACAATGACTAGTGTGATGAGGAAAATTGGTCTTAGTCTTACAGCCTTAGTGGTGGTCTTGCAGCCTTGGTGCAAGTGCAAGAACAAAACTATCCTTATACTAGCAAGACAAACACTAAAACTTAATAAATAAGAGCCAAGAAATCAATACCATGTCAAGAAACTAATACCAAGACTAAATATGCAAGACCAAGACCCAGACTGACCGAGTATTGGTCTTGGGCTAGGAAACACAAGGCCATCCTTTAGAATACCAAGACGGAATATGCAAGACCAAAACTAAGACCACGATTGTATTAGTTCGATATAGACCAGTATTCAATCAATCATATGACGAATAAAATGGCTTTACATGTATTTCGTCTTAATTTTATAGTAGCATAATATGTCAGATGTTACTCATGATATGTGACTGCTGTAAGGTTCGCTCGCTTTTTGGATATTTAGATAAATATAAAATATAATTTAGTAATTTTGGTAGAAGCCCGTTCTGTTCTCTACCACGATGGGAAATTTCCTATTCCTAGTTGGAGCAGTTTGGTGTATTACCTTCACATTTTTGAAGTTCTCATTATGCTCAATTTCAAAATGAAGTTGTATTCCTGTGGCAAGTAAGCTTGCTAAAACTCCTGAATATATGATGTGTTGATAACAGGGGAACGGTGGTATACCTTATCTTCTTCCAATCAGCACAATGAATTCTCGAATATCCTAAAGAATAAACCAACGTGCTTGTCATGTCCCATATTATGAAGGTGTGACATGCACTATGGTGACGGCGAGCCGCATACTTGTTTGCCACCATGATTTATGACATATGATTCGTAAAAAACCATAAATGTCTCAATAAAGTCCTTATTTTATATCTTAGGGTTGACAGTTAAAGAATGACGATTGGCAATACGTCATACATATTTTGTAGTCAATGATTCAATAAAATTATATTCAACGGGGTATTTTTTTTTTTGGAAATAGTTTGAAACTACTTTGTACGACACATGAATTGATATTTCCGATTGATTTAGTATCTATTATCAATAAAATAAATTAAAGTTTTCAATTAACAACACAGTCACCAAAACTGCTCCTAAAACGCTATTTGCTCTGGTCACGTGACAGTTTGAAGTCACATACTTTTTAAACAAGTCAACAAAGCAGAGTATGATCGACGTCAATATTACATTATTTCATCAAGTTCATTGGTTGCTGAATTGGTGTGACGTCACAAGCCTATAACCAATCATAGGGTGCTCTTCGCAGATCGGATCTTGTAATCTTAATTAATCATAGATACCTACATGATTTCGTTGAAATTAAAATGTTATTTTATCCTATTATTTGATAGGATGATAACAATTTTTCTTTTATTTTCAATGTTGTCAATTGTGTAAGTTTATGTTATAACAAATATATGTTTCTCGGCAGTAGTTTTCGGTGATTTATTCCGTGAAGCATACTTGAAGAACGACGACATCGGCGACAAACTACGCAAGGTTGGATGGAACGTCCATATTAAGGCCGAAATTGTTAAACGACGTATAGCACAAAAGGAAAGGCGAAAAATTCATGATTTTTAAGATAAACTCACACTCCTACCATTTAACATTTATTAAAAAATACACTGGTTTCGCTTTATGAAGCTGGTACAGGAATATAAGTACTGAAGATACCTTAAACGATTGTTCGATATTTAAGGTGCTGTATCCTATCGAAGTTAAGTTTAAAAAAGAAATAAAAATCCATTAAACAATCTGCAGGACCTAGGGATCAAGGACACATTGACACCACTAGGTCAAAGAGACTATTTATAACCTTGTAATCCAAGCTTGTCACTGTAACTTCTATAATATGGCAGTAATAAATTATGGATTGCAAGAGAAGGAAAATAACGTAGCTGGGGCGAGCGCTGGCAACAACAAAGATACAATTAAAAATATTACAAATATCTACTTAATAGTATCTTAGGTTTTCGCGATTGTTATACATTGAATTAAATAACTTTAACGGTTTTTATCGCGTTTATTTTTATTTTTTAAATGCCTGACGTTTCGAACACTTTGCAGTGTCCGTGGTCATATCTACTTCTACACAAATTCAGGAGATTTATTTTATTGCACATAAGGCATAAACCAGTCAAATCGTGTAATAGTAAAAGATAAGTCGCCATATTTAATAATATACAGAGGAAAGATTTGAATGTTTATTGGTTAGTATTGAACAGGCTAAGAAAATACTAGACCGATTTGAATTTTTTTTTTCTATTAGAAACCCACACTATGTGTGATGAATGTAAGCAATAGAAAATTGTCAAAAACGTTAGGTTAGTGTACCATGAAACCAGTCGTTCGAGAAGAATGGCGCGCTTCTTTCCCAGAATTCATGACCTTTACCGCGCTGTCAAAAGTGTGCAGCGACCACAGAACGTTAAAAACTACAGAAGCATACGTCGAATGCATGGAAACCGTTGTCGTAGGGATCGAACACAAAAAATCGAATAAAGAGCACAAATTAATTAAACTTTAATTAAAACTAAAAAAACAGTAAGATTTTAATTAAATTATAATAATTAGCCTATTAGATCATACAAGGCGTCAGCCGACATGCTACTTTCTACATTATTTCTCTGTTCTGTGGTAGCTACGAAGATATATAGGCAATAATGGTGCGACGCCAAGTCTTGCGTAACTTTAAAATTTAAATCTGAATATTTGAATACGGATACAACAATGATAAACACTGACGTCATGACGACAGAAATAAGTTAGGAGGAACACCAATTTAAGGGAATTGTGGCAGAACTTTACCAATAGTAAAATCGGAGTGAGGATAATATAAAAAATGATGCTATTTTGTGTGTCTAACTTAAACTATGTCTCTGTGGTCCACGAGTTCACTCCCTAGAATCACTGACGTGATGGGTGGTAAATAGTTCACCCACGGTTAGCCGATGATATTAAGTCTCATGGTGTAACCGGTGGTAAACCTGTCTCACATATCGGACACATATTGCAATCTCGTGTAGTGTCTCGCTTGTCAGAAAAAAATATCGACCATTTTGTATCTCGCCCTACCTGGAATTTGAACCCAAGACCTCGTACTTCTTACACCGACACCAGTACCGCTATGCCAACGAGGCGATTAAGAACGTTTTGGTATCAAACAGTGTGTAGTTACTAGAGTCATCTCTGCCTACCCCTTCGAGGATCATATTTTTCTTTTTAATTTTAGGACTGTATTGATCACGGTTGGGTTCTGACTGGATACCCAGCTTCTGGAGTTGACTTTGAATATCTGGAGAAAATGCCCACGCCACCAAATCGGTAATCTTAAAACTATAAATTTATTTTTCATCGAGACTTATTCTATCTGCGATCTTGTATCGTGCATGTTTTTTTGGCGTGATTAAGAACCTTAATGTTAACTATAAAAAACTAAATTAAATATATAATTAATAATCGTGATGCCCATTATCCTCGATGGGGTAGGGAGATGTGAAACTAGTATAGCCGATGATAATTAATGCAATGATGTGACAGGTGGCAAGTCTGTTCCAATCAGGCACATGTTCCAAATTTTTATAATGTTTAAAATTAATCATCTCGTTGGTCTAATACCGATGTCGGATGATATCAACATCTTATAATGTTGATATCCTGGGTTCAAATCCCTAGTCGCGCAAATTACTACAAGGTGGTTAAGTTCTGAGATGACTCGCCCGGATTGGTACCACCGCCTTACTTATCCCACCATGACATTAAATACCTTCGGCTAGTCGTAGGTGTACCTACTAGTGGCAGTGTGTACAAGTTTCACCTCTGCCATCCATCGGGGATAACAGGCGTGATAATATTTGTTTAATTTTTTAATATGAATCTTTGACCAACAGTATTGTTATCATTAATTTGGATTTGAATACATGCAAGACGCGCATTATGTCTCGGGGGGTGGATTGGTGCACGGGAGAGGAAGCCATCCTGGGCTCTGGACCTCGTGTTCTACCCCAAACTGACCTCAACGCGAATGTCGACGCTGAGGTACGTTATTTTATATTTATCTTTACATATTATCTTACTGTAGAAACCCGTATGGTGGTTAAGCTTAGGTTTAAACCGTGGTCTACCCACTGGTCGCCGTTCCTCTCTTAGCCACCACTCTAACACTGCTTTGTTCCTCCTACCATCCCCTCTCCGAGTAAGATGTCCTGCACATCTTCAACCTTAGTTCTACGCTGAATTTCCACGTTTGGTATGCGGTCTGCAAGAGATATGCAAAGCATGACACGGTTCATCCGGTCGTGTCTTCCACGTTCATTTTATTAATATAAAAAATATTTATTTAATTAATAATATTAGCTGCTCCTCTTGCCAATCTTATAATATAATTTACACTTTCTACAGCTGGCCACACCTTTACTAGTTATTGTTTTAATGTTATTTTCTAGCCACTACCTAACCTAGCTACATTATTTTCTACTCCCTCTTTATGAAAATTAATATGGACATATAAAACAACGGTCATTTTAGTTGTTGCCCTGATGATGCCTTAAATAGGTGAAACCGGTTAGCTTTTCTTTCTTCTTACTAATGTGAAAAATGCGAAAGTTTGTAAGTATAGTATAGTAAGATGTATGTTTGTTATTCTTTCACGCAAAAACTACTGGACGGATCTGGATGAAACTTTAAAGTAATATACGTTATACATCACAATAACATTTATGCTATTTTTTTATCCCGGAAAAATGTCGAAGTCGCGGGCGACACCTAGTAAATAGTGCTATTATGCAAAATATAATAATTATTATAATATAATCTATATACGTAACGCTAACAATGGAAAAAATGAGTTTCTTTAGCCGGATCGTTTTAGTTGTAGTGCGTGGCCACATTTTCGATCTTGTCATTATTTCAAATAGGAATATTTGGTACCATATGAGTGTGCACAAGGATTAAAAACGAGTTTTTTTTATATCTAGGAGCCTCGACCAACACAGCAGTCGATAATCGTATTAAATAAATAAAATTAAAGCCTCGTTGGCAAAGAGGTACCGGTGTCGCTCTTAGATACACGAAGTATAGGGCACAATTCTCAGGTCGGAAAAAAAATGATTTAGGTAATTACTTTTTCAGTTGTTCTGAAAAACTTAATTGCCTGGAATTGGATATGTGCCCGATATGACGTTTGCCACCTATCACATCACGGGGCTTAATATCATTAGCTGGGTGTACTTACTAGTGGCACATAAGTTTATACTGTATACTAGTTTCACTCTACCCCTACCCTTTCAGGGATATGGGCGTGAAGATATTAATTAAATTATTTCACAACACTAATGATGTTTCCAGTTGGATACATACTTTTCGGAGACACTGGCGGAATTACGAGCGGCCGCCGGTATGACTGCAGACGAAGTAGATGGGAAACTATCGATTGGTATATAAATAAATTATTATTATGATATCCTCACGCCATGTCCTTTGCGTGGTAAGCAGAGAGAGAGACAGGGGAGAGGGAGAGAGAGAGAGCGTGAAACATCACGATTCACACTTCTGTTTCGTTTTTATTTAGATTTATACATTGGAAAAATTGTACGAATTGCGAAATGTGGCGTCTTGACAGCCCTATTTGTTGGCGCGCAAACTACATATAGGTAATTAGGTATATGTGGACAGGTGCTCAGTCTGGTATATTATTTATGGGCCTACGACCTACCCCGATGATATCTCCCCGGGAGACCGAACATCTGAATCTCGACGCTAACTCGTGATTTGTTTGCTAAATTATGGGACGAATACAGCCGGCCCACTGTCTCCTGGGAGAGGCTTGCCCATATTAAAAAACGAATATTAAGAACCTCATAGGTGATATAATGTAAGATGTATGATGTTAAATATTTACATAGATACGGTTTTCAAAAGATATAACGTCGACGTGATCAAGTTATTTGAGATTTAATAAGTTTAAATAAGGTAAAGTATAATGTATTCTATTAGATTCGTGTTATTAGAGATAACTCTACAGAATTATTGTTTAAAATGAACTAAAAAAATTAAATCCCTACTTATTATATCATCACGCCAGATTCCTCTCGGGATAAGCAGAAAGAACCGTTCACGATTTAAACGGCAGTTTTGCTTTAACGTACGTAATTTCCATGCACTATCGTAGATTTCAGTGACTCTTGACTCTGCCTTCTTCCAAGGCCAAATTGGTCGAGATAAGTTGGTCGTGGTCGCCTATGGTGCAGACTTCCTTCTTGTATATCTGGTTTGTCATTCCTTCAGCATTATCCATAGAAAGTTTTTAAAAATCTAAAATTGGTCCCCCGACTATCATATTTAATAAACCGCTGATGTAAGATAATTTTATTTTTTTCATCATTTTTATAGACCAAGTCCAAGTAAAAATACAAGCTGCTGTGATGGCCGCACCTGCCTTCGAGATTGAATACTCTATGCCGATAAGAAATGTTCGTGGTGATTGAATATAAAATACTTAAAGCTTTATAGAAAAGAATTTATTTTATGTACTCCTCCGTACTTCATTTATTTACTACATAATTATTAATATTAGTTACAACTTAGGTTCATAATATCTAAATTTCTTTATATGATGAAATAGTTTACATACAGATTATTTTATAACACACAACTTTTGCCTACATTTTATTTAATCATAATAAAAATAAAATAAGCAATTCATTTTTATACATCATTAACATTTAGCAAAGTATGTCCTAAAACGAATTGATATAATTTTTAAAATTAACACATTATGAACCTAAGCATTCTTTCCTAATTAAAGGCTAACAATTCAGCAGTCTCAAAACAATTACATTACATGTACACACGAGGTAGCCTCACGAGTGATAAGAGACTCAACACACTGACTTGAAAAGACTGGTCTTGGTACGAACAGATCTCTCAGCTGTTTTATACAAATAAAAAATGGGATTTACACCACACTCACATTACTCATTCATTTTCGATGCGGTAGCCTGTCACGATCCAGTCGTTAGAGTTTCAGTATTACCACACCAAATTCACACAAATAAATATACACAACATGGGCTTAACATTTCACATTCGTGCTTTCACACATACACTATGTGCTTAGGCTGCTGTATTTCTAATAAGAACTTTTTGCCCATACATATTGCTGTTGCAAGCCAAATATATTTTGTTTTTGCAGCCTAATGTACGTAATGTATTGTCCCTGTCATGGAAAATAGAAATAAATATACAAATCAATAAGAATCTTCCGTAATAAACAATAAATGCAGGATTTTTATGCTAAGATGTGCATATTATTTCTATATTCATGTGACAGTAATTATAGAGAAGAATTGATGGAGATGACATTTGGCTATGATCACTATCTCACTATATCAGTCTTTGCAATTACAATTCATCTTTGAAATCTTCATCTTCGCCTCCCGCTCCTGGTGGAGGGCCTTGTCCTTGATATAACTTCGCAATGATTGGCTGTACAACATCCTCAACTGTTTTCTTTTGTTTCTTATATTCCTCTGCATCAGCATCTTGGTTTTCTTCTAACCATTTAATGGCCGCATCAATGGCTTCTTCCATTTTAGCTTTTTCATCTTCATTAATCTGTGAACAATTAAAACAAGACATGTTCAGAATGTCATGTGAAGTGTCATATTGTAACATATTCAATTATTTGAGGGCTTCCAAAAATAAGGTATTTAAACAAATATGCCTTTGAACATTATTGCACATAAGTGGTATAAAATTTGAAAAAGTTATTGGACATAACTTAGTTAAATTGTTAGAATTGAATTGTTATAGGTTTCACAAGTTGTTCCAACAACCAGGTCAAAATTATTACGGCCATTGAATCTCCTTACAGATGTTGGAGTTAAAAGTAATTGCTTCAAGATAAGAAGTAGTGTTTAACTCAACTGGGGTAGTGTGTTTAAATAACATTTTTGTTTGGTTATGAAAACACTGAAAAAAGTTAGCTATAAAATTGGGGAAAATTAAAATAATAGATATGATACCAACCTTAGCACCAAGTTTCTCTTTGTCTTGAAGCTGGTTCTTAATTGAGTAAGCATAACTTTCAAGTTCATTTCTTGATTCAACACGCTCCTTTAGTTTTTTGTCGTCATCTGCAAACTTCTCAGCATCCTTGATCATCCTTTCTATGTCTTCTGGTGTTAATCTATTTTGGTCATTGGTGATGACAATCTTCTCTCGGTTTCCAGTGCCCTTATCCTCTGCAGATACTTGTAGAATACCATTGGCATCAATTTCAAATGTGACCTCAATTTGTGGAATACCTCTTGGTGCTGGGGGAATACCAGTTAAATCGAATTTTCCAAGCAAGTGGTTATCTTTTGTCATTGGCCGTTCACCTTCGTAAACCTGAATAGTGACTGTGTTTTGGTTGTCACTAGCAGTAGAGAAGATCTGAGACTTCTTGGTAGGAATAACAGTGTTACGGGGGATCAATTTTGTCATGACTCCACCAACAGTTTCAATACCCATAGTAAGGGGGTTAACATCAAGAAGGACGATGGCATCAGTATCTTGTTCACCACTGAGTACTCCTGCCTGTACTGCAGCACCGTAAGCAACAGCTTCATCAGGGTTAATACCTCGAGAAGGCTCTTTGCCATTAAAGAATTCCTTAACCAGTTGTTGTACTTTAGGAATACGTGTAGAACCACCAACAAGAACAATTTCATCAACATCCTTTTTGTTCATGTCAGCATCTTCCAAAACTTTCTGGACAGGTTTAAGGGTCGATCTGAAGAGATCCATGTTCAGTTCTTCAAACTTAGCTCTGGTAAGAGTTTCTGAGAAGTCCTCACCTTCAAAGAAGGATTCAATTTCAATCTTAACTTGGTGGCTAGATGACAAAGCTCTCTTTGCCTTTTCAACTTCACGACGAAGTTTCTGCACAGCACGGTTGTCTTTTCTGATATCCTTGCCCTTCTTCTTCTTATACAGTTTGATGAAATGTTCCATTACTCTTTGATCGAAATCTTCACCTCCCAAATGAGTGTCACCATTGGTTGCCACTACTTCAAATACACCATTATCGATAGTGAGAAGAGAAACGTCAAAAGTACCACCACCCAAGTCAAAAACTAGAACATTCTTTTCACCATCTTTTTTGTCCAGACCATAAGCAATTGCAGCCGCAGTAGGCTCATTGATAATTCTCATGACATTAAGGCCGGCAATAACTCCAGCATCTTTAGTGGCTTGACGTTGAGCATCATTGAAATAAGCAGGTACAGTAACAACAGCATGAGTGACTTTCTTGCCAAGATATGCCTCAGCAGTCTCCTTCATCTTAATCAACACCATAGACGAGATTTCTTCAGGAGCAAAGATCTTATCGCCTTGTGCGGTTTTAACAGAAACATGAGGTTTGCTGTTCTTTTCCACAACTTTGAAGGGGAAGAATTTAACATCATGTTGAACAGCAGAATCTGTCCATTCACGACCAATGAGACGCTTAGCATCAAAAACTGTGTTTTCAGGGTTTGTTGTCAATTGGTTTTTAGCAGCATCACCAATAAGTCGTTCACCATCACTGGTGAATGCCACATATGAAGGTGTGATACGGTTTCCTTGGTCGTTGGCAATGATTTCAACTCTTCCATTTTTGTAGACACCCACACTGTTGACAAAAAAATATATAGTTTCTACATTAACATTTACTACTGACTAAATCGACAATTTGGTCAGAGATAGGGAAGACCTTCATTATTTTCAAATATTGTATTATGTAGGTCCTTATAAAAGCTTGCTTAGTGTAAGAACTAACATATAATTTTAGTAATTACATGTCAGGTGTGATAATATGTAATTAATTGATTTAAAATTATCAAGTCATCCATCTTGTCCATTCAGATTATATAATAATTCCAATCCATGGGAACAGCTATCATTTTTCCATGAGTAAATTTAAATTACAGAGAAAAATATAATAAATATGCCTGCTGTTTGATTTTCGAATAAAATGTATTTAAACAATGATTTCAGATATGCGATGTTGATTATGTTAAATATTATTTCCCAAGATAGTTAAACATGCTCAGTTAAATTTAATTTTTATTTTAATAACATTGCCAACTTTAGGGATTCTACATGCTTAGATTTGCATTAAAATTAATTAATAAAGAAATTAATTGATGG
>DVZW01000234.1:0-11682 GCA_018237805.1 Mesosemia grandis
ACTTACGCAAAAGTCTTATCATCCCAGAGTCAAGGTTGGCAATGCACCATTAACATCTTTGGTGTATATAGGCTGCGGTTATCTCTTACCACTAATGGTAAGAGATAACCGCAACCGCAAGAGATAAGATTCTACCGCAAGGAAAGCAAAGAACCATCTCCTTTTTTGCTTTCCTTGCGGTAGAATCTTATTTGACCTGATGGAAAATTGTAACGAACTTGGGTAATTAGTCTTCTACTGTTATGTAAAAACTCTTAAAGAATACTATATTTATCCACCTCCAAATTAAGACGACTGAGACTTGTTGGAGATTGGATTGCTTGAAAAACGCGACTCGAATGTAATATGATGGATATATATTTATGTAAAGGTGGAGATCACAGGACAAAACTTAAGAGATGACGAGAAATGTTGATCTGAGTGTATGTTTTTTTTCTGTGTATTAAAATATGCTTTCATTTTTTCACATCTATAATATATGAGAAGAATACTTATTTAGTGCTAGATCAATTTCCACTCTTGTAATAGGTTGAGATCATATTTCGGACCTTTTTTTTAGATGTGTAAAATGTTTTATAATTGCAATAATTACTCTTGTGTTAATTACTTCTTGGGTTTATGACTTATCATTACTTTAATTTCGAACAAGCTACTATATTAGTTCACTATTTATTTAATTTTATTTGCTATTCGATAGAAATCAATTCAAGTAGGCATATATATCTGTAATGTTATATCTATAAATATATACGCGACTACTTATAATGGCACATATTTACATGTTTTATATGATATGATATGTATATATTAAGTATGATAAGAATA
Organism: Mesosemia grandis; assembly: GCA_018237805.1. Classification (NCBI taxonomy): domain Eukaryota; kingdom Metazoa; phylum Arthropoda; class Insecta; order Lepidoptera; family Riodinidae; genus Mesosemia; species Mesosemia grandis. Next base: position 826 of record DVZW01000234.1, read on the forward strand.
TCACGTAGTATTTAAATATAAATTAAAAATAAAATATATTGGAAAATATCTATTCACAGTAAACAATATTTTTCGTATTTTGAATTTTTAAATTAACGCGTTCCATGAAGCTTAGAGATGGTAACGGGACAAAGTTACCAAGTTGGACCAAGTTAGAATGGCCGTGGTCATAAGCAAAAAAGTCAAGCTATCCCGTTTTGTCCCGTTAATATCTTTAAAATATTTTAGTAGAATAATATATAGTTAATTTTACGTTCTTCCGATTTAAATTCTTCCTGATGATTGATGTAACAATATACAGTAGTAGTTAGTATTTCAAAAGTGCCAAAGTACTAAAATATATTTTATAATTAATAGGGCTGTAAAATATAACAATCTCAGTGTTTTGATAGCTTGATAGTTAGCCACCAAAACACCCCATAAAACGCCAAGTAGTCCCAGTTTCGATTTCAAAGTTGGGCACTTATTTATCGATAATATAATACCTTATGGGTGAAACTAAGATTGGCACCTCTGCCTTTCGCCTGGAGAACAAGAAGCGTAGTGGTTTCTTATACAATAATAATAGTGCATCCATTGCGCATATAAAATAATGAACTTTAACAAAATAGTATTCTTTGTTTATTTTCAGTATTTTGATTTTTCGAAAAGTTTGATTAAATTGTCCGGGATTGTAAAAGCAAACGTGATACTATTGGTGTTTTTTGTAGAATCGACTTTCGTTCGAGTTTAATTATTTCGAGTAAACGAATAAGGAAGAGGGTAAATAGACAGGTCTGCCCATAACTTATTTTTCTACTCCCAATACTTAAGCTCGTCTGTGGTCGTGGCGTTTGCAACAGTGCCGAAATATCGTCATGTGAATGTGCAAATAGACAGCAATAAAAACCCCTAAAATATTTATAATATGTATTACGTTTTCTTATTCGTCACTAAGCTTAAATTTTTGGTGGATTTATTTTAAACAATTTTACAAAAAAAGTTTGTGTGATTTTATTGAAAATATTTGATTTTGTGACTATAAATTTTTGTCACTAGCCCAAGAGCTAGATAAATTATTATAATTAAGGCTTAACTACACGGGTACTGTAGAATAACTGATAAAATCAAAAGCAATAATGGGACTGCGATCGCGTCCTTTTAGATATTTCCAATGAATTTACAATTGTTGTCTTTCTCTGAGCTTCCTATGTAAAGTTTATACATTTCGATTTCCACATAACTTTTCATAGTTCTCAAAAATCTACATTTCATCGAAAAGTTTCGATAAAATGTAGATTTTTGAGATGTTGGATTGCGTTCTATTCGTATTGCGTAGATATTGCAGAACAGAGAAATCTGTAGAGTCATGTAATATATTCATATACTAAAACAAATATCACAGTAACGCGTTTTAGTATTGCCTGCTATTATTATATATGTAGTTGAGCCTCTAGTTTTCAAATGCTTAAATTCAAAAGTTACTTGTGTACCTGCACAATTTTATTAGTCGTTAAAAATATACTTATCATCCAATATGGAATACGAAAAAATATCTCAAGCTATTTCTAGATTTTTCTTAAATCTTTCTTGACCTATAAATTCTTGACCTATAATGGTAAAATTACTTACCAGAGAACAGATTTATATAAACAATAAAGTTAATAATATCATTAGTCGGGGATAAATCAAGCGGGAATTTATCGGTGTGATGAGTTTATGCTCGTTACGTTTATGTACGATCACGAATAACTCTAGGCGAGAAAGAGTTTCTGCCATTAGTACCCCAGTGTCAGTATTTGTTTACAAAGACAATACAGTGACTTGAGTCCATAATGAACCTCTCGGAAAAAGTGCCAGGAGTTAATATGGGCTTGTACATAGAACTATGTAGATTTGTTCTCTGCTACGTACCTATTTATTGTAAAATAATTACCTACTGAACAGTATTAGTATTTTATAAATTAATGTAATACAAGATAGTTTGCAGTCGATTATTTTGTATACCTATTTGTACATAGACTAGTCATCCAAAAAATAAAACAAAATAATCATAGTCATTTTTTTACAATTTTACGCTCATCGCATTTTTATCAAAAATTTGCTTAAAACTGGAATTATATTATTTTTGCAATATGTATATTAGAAAATATACTTCTCGTTATTGAAAATAGAAAGTACGGGTAGAGGTCTTAGATTAACATAGTACAACACGACCCATATTAACTTTTGGCACGGAAAAAATACTTCCACGTTTCGGCAGTAAATCACTCATAAGACGTGCCACAAACTCAATACAGCATAACTGTGGCTAGGGTCAATACTAATCGGACTGTGCGATCGAAAACCGTACCAAAGTCTAATGTAGGTTTTGTTGTGCTACGTAAATCTATGGTTTCCAAATGTCCTGTATCAGATCTCGTGTGATATAGGACTTTAAATGTATTATAAAATTGTAATATAACTTATTAAATGAGCACGAAGATCAATAAAACACAGCTTATGCTATCAATAAAAGTTTGAGAAGCATAAATTTAGATTACAAATTTACACACATTTTATTTATTTATTTATACAAAGGGATTGTGAGTGACACCTTTGGTTCTTCTGTTCAAGTATCGAATGAATCAAATTAGAGAGATCATAAAGAAATTGAAAAATTAAATAATTTTAAATGTTTACTTTCATTTGTGTTGATTTTCGGACGTTTATGTGAAGTATGGAGTTGGAGATATTTTCAAATAACTTTTATAATTTTTATGATTTTGACTGATAACTAGTGTATGAAAATTTGTTGTGTGAGATTTATTTAAGTGTCAAATAAATTCGTGTTTTAGAAAAAAATGGTTTTATTTCTATAAGAATTGGTATGTCTTATGCCTCATTCAGATTTCAGACTTCTGTTTACTCTGTACCTTAACAAGAAATGTTCTTGGTAGACATAATAAAAATCGAATGGTTTTTTCGGAGCCGCCTAATATACATATGCCTACCTGACAATGCAGACGTACAAACAGTAACAAATGTATAATTAATAATTTCTAACGAGCTGGTATATAAAAGTTCAATGAAATTTATGAAGCCTTCAACCGTTCTGGATTGTATTCATTGCTTTTTAACATAATAAATATTTTTATTACTTATTTTTTTAATTGCGAAAGGGTGGAGAAGTGTTCTTTTAGTAATAATGTTATACTTTGCTAGCGCACACGATATTAAAGCGCCTGTACTCGCAAAATCGTCCAAACCAAAGAACAGTGAGAACCGGACTGAGAAGTGACAACCCACCGAGAGTGTGAACAGTGCACCTATTTCTCTTCAAGTCTTGCCGTGAGTCTGGATGAAGTATAATATTTTTCCTTTACACATTTATGCATTATATATTAACGACATCTATATTACCATAAGTAGGTAATAACATTGGTGTTTGTCCACAGAAGATCTATATAATCTGATGGGAAAACAAACCAAAATAAAGTAACTACCTGTGTCATTTAGCCAAGTCATAAGTCAGTTGTAAATTTCTTTATTTTACGGTGGCTCCACACTTGGTTATTTGTCTATTTTCCAAAATATTCAACTAGGCATCGGCAAATAGGCAATATAATCGTCTACACATGGAGCCAAATTGACATAATAAGCAATAAATAATAAATATGGCAAATGCATGGCAGTTATTAGCCCGCATTAAAGTTTGAAGTATATTTAGGTTTAAAATGGCGATACCCCGCCTCCACTCTACTCGTGAGGTTGAACGGGGTTAGGCGAATACGATAGTGTGGAAGAGCACTTCGGCTTACTTCTTCCAACTTTACTTCGTCTTACGGGACTTCCATGTGTTGTCGGCTTTTGGGATCGAAGACTTTCGGGACCGAAGGGATCGAACTTGCCCGAAGTACGGTCAAGAAATACCCCTTTACACTATTTGTCCGCCTTCGTTACGTTCGCCGAGGAACCCCACGAGTAATGTGGAAGAGGCATTAAGATGGCACCCAAATTTTAGCCCAGTTCCACACTATTCTCGAGGTTAGGCGAATACGATTGTGTGGAAGGGCACTCCGGCTTACTTCGTCCAACCTTGCCTCGTCTCACGCGACTTCCATTTGTTGTCGGCTTTTGCACCGAGTCAAAGGGATCTTATTTGCCGGCCGACTTCCTTACGTTCACCGAGGAACCTCGCGAGTAGTCTGGAGGAAGCATTAGATATATTATACAAAATCTCTATAATCCAAGTAAAACCTGAGTAAGCTGTTTTATATACACCTCTTGTAGACTCTCTCGATAGTCTTTCACTCACGGATAAAACAACAAATTAAACTTATTCAACAAATTTACCGGTTTATGTCGGCAAATAAAACAATTATGTTGTTTATACATATTTCCTAGAAGAAGAAGCCTGAAGTACAACAATAAAACATTAGACATTAATAAAAAATCTATTTAGGGTAAATTGCCCGTTATTGGCACTTTTAATTTTAATTTAAAAAAAAGCATGGAATCCAAAGAAAATCTCTGGAAGATAACAAATTAAATAAATATTTGCTTAATTAAATCAATAGATGCTTTCATTCAACCAATGTGCCAATAATAGTTTTGGATACCATTAATAGGACTTTCTGCAATCTTTTGGTTTTTAAGTATAAAATGTTTCTTTATTACCATTCAATGACATAAAAGTAGTAATAATATAAATTTATTACTACTTTTATGTGATTGAATAAATAAAATAAATTTATTTTCTTTGATACTCTCATATGTTTGGACGTCTACCTCGTATATATTCGATTTTAAGGTCATTTAATGTAAGAATGTACTCTTAAAGTGCCAACAATTGGGTGGTTTATCTACATCATGGAATTTGAATTAAAAATCCTTCAAATTCATTCTGTAATCTGTCTAATTTCATCAAAGGTTTGAGTCTGTGAAGTGTGAATAAAATGGCGGATGTAACTTGTAAGAAGGGCATTGCTGCGCTTTGTAAACTTTGAAAACATTTCCGATCGTTCTTCCCGCGAATGTCAAAGAATTACAAAATATTGATAAAATTGTTAATTTTTTAAGACTTATTAAGATTCGTTACGTTTAGATGTATGGTATTACAATATTATTTAATTGAAAAATTGTAGAATTAACTATTCCGATTGTTGATTATTTGTTGTTAAGTTGGTGTTAATAAGTATATTTTTTTTTCCATGACTATTTTTTTATAACATTAGTGTTCACAAATCATGGAGCAATTAATTGTAAAAACAGAAGTTCAACCAAATGGAGACATATTGCTTTTTTATGTAGATGGTGAGTTTATTACAATTTGGCTGTAGTTACAATTGGAAGTATTTTTTATTACAAATCTCGTGAATTTATATTAAATAATAAATAAAGTAAAAAAATACTCTCAAGCCTGTTGTCGAAAGAGGTAAAAAAAAAGGCTTGTCGATTTTTTTTTAGAAGTTGTAATTATGAGTTGAAGAAGTAGGTTGTAGTAGCAAATTAATAAGTTGACTGACTATTATATTACAGTGACGATAATATTGATAAGATAAATTAAGTTCCTATAAAATTGCTGCAATTAGGTATCCTAGCCTCTCTAAGTATAGCTCATATGGCCTAGAACACAGACGAAGCTGATTCGGTTCCAAGATCGGTCACTTTAATTATTTGAAAAGATCGACTGTATTGGCCTATTATAATAATGAGATGTGAATTATTGGCTAGATACAATGCCCTTAGTTGTAACTGTTTACATACTTTCAGGAATAATTAGTCTAATGCTATTTATATATGAACTAGCTAATGCCCACGATTAATTCCCTGTCAAAAACAAACTAAACCGCAAATGTGTATGTACAGGAACCAACAATTTTTTCAGGATAAAAAGTAGCCTATATGTGCTATTACAGACTATATTCTACCTGTATGCCAAATTTCATCCAGATCCATCCATTAGTTTCGAAGTGATTGAATAACAAACATCTGAACATCCAAACCTTCACATTTATAATATTAGTATAGATTACTATTGTAGTGTGATAGCTGTAAGATATTTCTTAATTAAGGTTGGGTCATTAATTGTTTAAATGGACTTCAACATGATTAGTAAAAAAGACAGAATTAATAGGCATGTCACAATATGTTTATGGGATCATACTACAATTGGGAGGAAATCAGAATCAATGCAAAAAATCAATCATAAAACTAGGTACTAGTTTTAAAACGTGGGTTATGCCTTTCCTTGGAGATGACACACACTGCTCCATCCCCTTTGGAGTTAAAAACGGCTGATGATAACACCCATCGCACATGACCCCGAATGGGCAAGTCAAGGGGAACTGAGTGTCGAATAGGCACAGAATGCTAGAGCTAGAAATGCGTTGGAAGATTATACATATGAGTTGATAGATGTAATGAACGAGAGATGTCTAGATGTTTTGTATATAACAAACATTAAGGGGAAGGACAATGGTACTGCTAATCTATCCCGTGGCACCTGGCTTTCTGGTTTTGAATCTTTATATATTTAAAATCTATAGCCTAAATAAATCCATACATATCACAAACATCCATTGTGATGTTGTACAGATGAATATTTCAATATTTTCACACTTATTTTAGTTTAGAGTGCAATGCACACATGAGTTTTGGTGGTGGTCGGGATTTGTTAGTGTTGACCTAAATAATAAATTATAAATAAAAATACTTTCAGAAAATAATGAGGAGATTGACTCTACCTTGCTGGATGAGCAAGATGTTTTGCAGATAAAACCAGAAACTAAATATATAATAGAAGATAATGGTGAGGGAGAATCGGCTGATGAATTAGATATTGCTCAAGCAACTGAGGAAGTTTCAAAAGAAATATGGTCAGATGAAGATATAAGTAGACTTTTAATATTTTATATAGATAATAAAAAAACCTTTCTTGATGGAGCAACTAAGAAAAAACATTTATGGGCTGTTGCGTGTAGAACAATGCTAATGACGAAAAATCCTCTATCATGTGAAATCAAATTGAGAATCTTAAAGAATGTGTATGAAGATCTCTGTTTGTCTAAACAAAGAGGAGCTTCTATTCAATGGCCTTTCTATGAGTTATGCCAACAGGCCTTTCAAGATGATATTGTTACTAATCCAAGTATTGATGACAGTGATAAAAATGATATGCCTGTAACTAATGTTGTTAATGAAGATGGTGTTTTAGTATTTAAAAAAGTACAAAGTGGTAGTGTTGACAAAAATGTTGAAACTATGCTGAAAATATATATCAGGCATAAAAACACGTTTTCTAAAAGTAATTTAAGTAAAAATGTTTGGGAAACAATAGCATCAGAATTAGGCCATGAGGATGCTGATTATTGGCATAAAAGGTTTCTGAACTTTAAACAGCACTATATAAGAATTCTATGCAAACGAAATGAAAGTGGCCCTGAAAGCATAAATTGGCCATATTTAAAATATTTTGATCAAATATTTGCTGATGATGAAGAATTCCAAAATAAATACTTTCCTCAGATAAAAAATAATGCAAATGATCAAACCCCAGCTGATACTGATCCCAATGTATGGGATAGTACAGGAAAAACATTTTTAGCAAAGTATTATTTTGATTGCTTTTATGAATTCCAGGACCCAACTATACCTGACAGATTTTTATGGCACGAAATTGGGAGATTATTAAATGAAAAACCTGAAATTTGTCAAAAAATGTATGAGGAACTAAAAAAAGAACACTTTAATACTCTTATGGCAGGAGGTTATGATTTATTAAATCGCATACCTTTAGCCATAATATTTGATAGCATTATAGCAAGAGAAACTGAAATAGAAATTTCTAAATCATCACACTTGGACGTAAATGAAAATTGGAGTAATGATCAATTAGATGAGTTAGTCCAATATTTGTATGATAATATGAACATGTTGAAAGACTCGGTCTGTTATTATGTTTGTTGGGCAACAATATCTAAAGTACTACAAAGAAGTATACAGTCTTGTAGAAAACAATGGCTAGAGTTAACATCACTGTATAAATCCATTTTAGAAGATAAAAAAGAGAATCCTGACATGCAAATTGATTGGAGATATATTGATTTGTTTGATAGAATATTTGATTATGGTATGGATACAAATTTGCTTGAAGGCTACGAAATGTTGAGGGAAAAAAATTGTCTTAAAACTTCAGAGAAGGTAGCTGGTGAGTATTTCATTTTTACCATTTTATCAAGCATAATATTAAGATTTTTTCTTGGGTTATGAATATAAGCATATAAACCCAAAAACCAAAAAAAAAATTATTATACCACAGACACAATATATACACAGAAATATACATAATATACACACACCCAAAACAAAAACAAAAAAGCATTTCTATTTATTTCAGCAAGAAAGCTTTGTAAAGGGTTGCAAAATATTTAAATGTAATATTATTCATTTATGTTAAGTTTGGTTTTGATTTGGAGGGTAAGGCAGCTGATATACTTATGCAAGACTAACAAGTCAAGGTTGACATTGCTATTAACATCTGCAGCATTGTCTATATGCAACAGTTTATCCAATAACAACACAAAGTCTGTCTGCTTGTTTGCAACAAATATGAAACTGTTCACTCATAGTTTCTTTTAAAAAAAGAAAATATATATTTATATTAAGGTTAAAAAGCAATTAAAGTAATTAAGAATATACATTAAAGTTTCTTCCTCAAATTGAATTTCTTTTTTAGATATTATGTTTGCTTAGTAATCAATCGTCAAAATAAGGTATATAATTAATTCTAATATCTCCAGTTTTAAGATGTAGTCTTGTTTCACAAGTATTTTAGAACCATTGCTTTTCTTCGTAAATACACCAGTTTTTATTATTTAAAAGATTTTTTATACATATTTTTTATATAAATAAACGTAATATAAGCATTATACCTTCATACACTTTATTATTTAAAATTACAAAATATTTTGTTTTAATTTCCATCACAATAGATGTGAACAGTGTGGATTTCCTTAGACATTCCTTATGACTTAAAAACCATGTATATATTAGTTATTTTACAATTGTATCATCACACATTATTACTATATCATGGTTTGTTACGTGGTAAGCAGAGAGAGTGCCAAACATTCACTCACCATTTTCGCGTCAAAATTTAATTAGTGTTTTAATTTTTAATGTACCTATTTCTTCTGATTTTTGTCTTTTAGCGAAAAAATTTACATTTACGGATATAAATGGGAAGTATTCAGAAAACATGTCAGATGATGAAGAGAGTTATGATGAGAGAGGTTTTATGAAACGATCAAGGAAAAGTACCGGCGACAATAAAGCATTTCAGATATTAGAATACTATCTCAAACACAAAGAGAAGTTTGCTTCTAGCCACCACAGAAAGCTATCACTTTGGGAAATACCTGCAAAGCAAATTGGTATAACTGCATCAGAATGTGCTCACAGATTTCGTAATTTCAAACAAGTTTACACTGCATATGTGCAAAGAGAGATAAATAAACCGGAAATGCCAATTCTCTGGCCTTATTACAGTCTATGCAAGAAAGTTTTCGGATACAGAGCCATTAAATCTAAATTGAAAAATGGAAAAATGGATTCTGATGATGCTGACGACTGGTCTGCTAAAGAGATTAAACAACTTATTAAGTATTTTTCAAGATATAGCCATCTATTAATGGATAATGTTGAAGAGCTATCTAAATGGACCGAACTGGCAGGTGATATAGGAAAGACTGAGACGAGCTGTTGTGAAAAATTTTTGGAACTTAGAAAATCTTATAGGAAACTAAAGACAATGAAAACACGAAATCCTGATGTGAAGGTCTCTTGGAAATATTTTAAAATGATTGATGATATTTATAACAATAGATTTCAAGATGTTGAAGTTTTGGAGAATATGGATGTGGTGGAAGAAAGTGATTTAAATTTCGATTTAGTGCATAAAGAACCTCAAGGTGAGTATAATGTGTAATGAAAATAATTTCGAAATGAACCTAATATTTACTTGGTAAATGTATGACTTCATGCTCACTGTACCATAAAGTATATTCTCACATCCGTGAATTCATTTAGTACAATTGCTGATGTGATGGGTAGTATCTGGTGAGCCTCTTACCACAATTAGAATTCAACCGAGAGGAAAGGAAAAAAAAGGAGGGTAAGCGGGTAAAAAACAAGGTAGAAAAAAAGTAATTTTGGAATAGTAGACAAATTCTAGATTACTACCTTCTCGGAAGGCAGGTTGAGAAAGTGGCTGTGGTTACTAATGGCACAGAAAGAGGCTGCTCATCGGCAGCATAGTAACTCTGCTTAGTCTCCTTTTCCGAAGTCCACGAAAAAGTAAAGGTTGGAAACATTGCATGGCAAAAGATAAACATTGCCTTCTACTTTTATTATAGATGTTAAAATTATACCAGTAGTTTCCACAATACAATACAATCTTTTTTTTTTACCATACTAGTCCAGACCACAATCTGTTTATAATTATTTAGTAAAACGATTAGATACAGATTAGGTTAATAATTTTGCTATATTTTCTCAATGGCTTACTTTGGTGCCTACTTTTAGCTATAGTGGCAATCTTAAAATTATCCGTAGTTCTGATGTTGGAACAAACTCATTTAGTTTTGATTTTCTTTATTCTGCCACCTTAATTTTGTCAAATAATCACTCACACACTCACACTTTATCATCATGAAGTTTTTGAATTACGACTCAAACTATGTGAATAATGACCTGTTTCCAAAGACAGACTTATCCGAATATACTCATAATATTGTTATGTCCTTTCTCCTTCATCCATATGTTTTAGAATTGTTATGTATTTAAATACCCACATTAGATAATTGTTAAATGATAATATTTATGTTAGTATGTGGG
>DVZW01000235.1:0-11674 GCA_018237805.1 Mesosemia grandis
TAAACAAGTCTCATTATATAATTTTAAATCACATAAACATGGTTTTTCTTATGAAAAATTATTATTGAAATGAATATATTTGAATTCTAAGCTAATGACGAACAAATTCTTATACTGTGATGGAGTATATTAAATCCCCAATTAACCTATTTAATAAGGCTCGTGGCATTTACAATCATTTATTATTGACATGTGATATATCACGGTCCACGATTTTACCCCCGCAGTACCGCTGACGTGACAGATAGTGAGCCTTGTTGCCTTACATCGCAAAAAAGGGAGTCTCAAAAGAGTTGAGGTTCACTACCCATTACATCGGTGTTTCTAAGGGACGCTAAATTGCATCGCGGATACTAGGTTAGGAGACACGTAAAGACTTATTTATATATTCATATATTAAAATTAGCGTACGTTGTTGGTCAAGCGATACTATTGTCAGTAAAGATAAGGGCGTCGCCAAGGGGTGCAGTGGGAGCAGCCACCACTCTCCCCCAAAGAGGAGAAAAAAGCCCCCCTAATGACTATTGTAGAGATTGAAACTATAACAAAACATACAACCTTTACATTGCACATTAAATATTAAAAATAATTCAAATTACAGATAACATTCTCGAATTTATTGAATGTCTAATATTAACATAAAGAAAAAACTAAACATGACATTAGAAATTGATCATACAAAAAGGGAAATTGGAACACAAATATTAAAAGAAAAATATAATTTAAAATAAATATAAATGGGTAATGGATGGAATTATATAGTAATAAACAAATATAATAAACTTTCAGGATATTTACCATGAAATGGTAATAATATCAATATTTGAATTGTAACGCACTAAGAGATGAACAGACAATAAAACAGATATACAAGCTTAATCAGGTTTTATTGATAATATAAATATCATTTGCATAAATAAATGGGCCGATCCCGATGAAGCTAAGCGTCCACGGGCCGTTATCGTTCGCATCAGACGCGTCGCATCGAACTGATTTTAGTATTCTTTGTTTAGAAAGTCGTAAAAGTCATGCTACACTATATGCCTACGATTATGACTTTGCTAACGATTCCTAGTTTTCACATTTCTTATTTCAACTTCCTCCCCTCCGCCCATGAGGATAGACAAACGAACTCTTGCCTTTGTTCCCCAAGACTGGAGATTCCATTATTATGATGTCATTCGAGCTTAGTCAGATTATACTAAAAGGCAAATAAATAATAAGACAGTTAATAAGGTACCACGAAGAACCTTTCACAAAGTTCTAAATGGTCACTCACAACTCGAGGCAAAAGGATTTAATGGTGAAGAAACAATATTTTATTCTATTCCTTTTTCCTTTGACTTCTTTTAACTTGGTTATTTTATTTAACACATCACAGTACCTATTACTAATTAAAAAGTTACCTACATATAATTAGTATCAAAAATGAAAATTTTTAGAAAAAAAAGCAACTTCGATGTTTCTTATCCGTTCTTCACTACAAAAACCCGTAGTGGAATCACTTTTTGATAATATAAAAATACTTTTAAAAAAGTTTACATAGATAAAAAGGAAGCGAACGTAACATTATGCTAGATAACATTTGCTGTGTATCCGGTGTTCTTTACTACTCCGATTTAGTTGAGACGAAGGATAACTTTCGTGCCTTCAAGCGATTTTATCATACCTTTTACTGGAAACAGTCACATGTATCCCAGGGCTGCTATGTCCCTATTTTGGAAAAAATACCGTGGTGCAAAGGCAATCAGGCTTAACCTGATTGTAAAATTTCTCATTTCATGGCTATGTATGGCTTTAATCTTTTGCTGTCTCCTGCATTGACAGGGAGGGAACCAGGATTTTTCCTACTTCTCCTAATACTTCTGTTAAAAAAGTTGCGGGTTCCAAGACAGCGTAGTTCTTTATTTCACCGGGCATCCTGAGTTCATTACTTCATAACTACGTGCTACGGTGAAATTATTATGGCAAAATATTTTCAATATTAAAAATATTAATTAAGTTTACCTACCTTGAGCCTGGATGTTGAGTTTTTTTTTGTAAATCAACCAGCTACCCTATATCCTTATAACATAACAATTAATACGGATGTTATTTTATGCAATCTATGTTCTCACAACCCGTGCGTGTATTAGTGGCATTAGTATTATTTTTTTACATAAATGTTACTTAATAATATTTACCCACATACATGGTAGATTGTAGAAAAATGTAATAGAATGTTAGTAATACAATATTATATATTAGGAAACCTTTGATACAGGTTACCTGAAAAAATCAGAGCCAATAACATTTTATCATTAAATATATTTCATCTGGTAAAATTAATTAGTAATATCAGAAAGTAAACGTATAAAAATAAATAAAAATTTAATTTAATTGGTTATTTAATTAATTTTCATTTAAAAAATATTAAATGCTATTAATTAAATAAAAGTTAAAATTGATTATGCCAAATCTTTACTCGTTTTAAGGTTTAGTTATTTAAAGAACATTGTATTGGACCTATCGAACTAAGCTAAAAACCAAAGACAAAATAACTATATTTTAAAACTACTGATAATTTCATATTTAAAATAATGTTTGTATTAAAAAATTACACATTATAAATACCCTTAACAGTGTTGTCATATTTGCTTCGAAATGTTCTTTTTGGATATCAATTGCTCAAATTCCGGCTATTACATTTATATAATCAAATTATAAATTGAAAAATGAATCGGTAATTTTATCTTATTTTAGAATACTATATTTACCAGCTAACTTAAAAAACAAACAGTCTCCAACAATTAAGTATATGTGTTAAACCTAAAACTACAGTAGTTGATCTTCGAATTGATATGGCAAATGCATAACTATGCGAGCCAAAAAGGTGAGCATTTATCTTCGAAAAAAATATTAAAAATGCACGGGAAATGCGGAATGTTCCATAATTATTAATACCAGTTTTCTTCTTTATGTATTATCTAATAGGACTTAATTATATATTAGTGGAATACAATTTTGTTACTAATAACCAAATTTATCTAGCCACAGAGTAAATCAAAAACAAAAGATAAACAGTTGACGAACAGAGGAGAAAATAGCAGTAAACAGATTTTTCTTTGTCTATTTCATAAATCAGTATACAATAATAACACAATTCTTATTGATTTCAGCTATACATAAAGTATACTTAAATAACTTTACTTTTATTGTTCGCTCATTTTAGAAGCTGTTAACATTACTAGCTGTTATAGTTATTATTATAAAATATAATAAAAAACTATTACTTTTAATTATGCAAATTGAAATTAAGTGTAAATAATACCAGAGTTTTTATTATGTAAATAAATATATATTGAAATAATTGTTAATCACATTTATTTCAATTTATACAATGTATTTACTTTTATGATGTAAAATTATATTTCATATTAAAACTAAATACCATTTAGTTTTTTTGATTCCATTCGATATATCATTTTATATTTTAAAAAATACTCGGCAATATAAGAAAATTAAGCACTTCATACAATGGATATGTCAATTCATCCGAATATGACTTTTTATAGATTATCGAGAGATTTTTTAAGCTGACTTATTTTGAAATTAAATAAATGGACAATTATCATAAATTGTTAATTCGTATTTGTTACTTAATACAACAACTACTTTGGTGTTAGTAACTACAAAACGAAACTTAATATCTAAGAAAATAAATATTTTTAATGATATTCCATTGCACAAAAATATATATCTAATTCAGTTTTGCGATGGCACTTTATTAAAATACATAGCAAAAAAGCAGACATTTTTTTATATACAATGTGAGATTTTATTCGAAAAATCATGAGTAAATAAGTCTACTTGTGCAGCACACACAGTAGAACATTACACTGCGATACTTCATCGAGATACTATTTTGTCTGATAAGTTCATGTAATGTTAAAAAAATGAGTTTCTATTGGGTAAAATAGGACTTCAAAGTTCAATAGATGGAACCACTTTTTTTTTAAGTATCGAGGACGAATTAGACGAATTGATCAAATCCCAAACTAAGCAAATTATTCGCTTATGACATGGGTTTTAATATAATATTTCTATGTATTACTATCAAACATACTAATACATAGAAACAAATAAATTAATACCAAAATAAATTTTATAATACATTTCATTCCAAGAGTTACAGACATTATGTAGATACCTGTTTGTCTTGTATTTTATTTTAAGATACGAATTTAGTACCCAGCAACGACCAATAATGAGGCAAACGGCATTAAACTTATTTCCTCATGCTCACAAACATTTTGTCTATGGCACTATATATCAATCCTATTGAGGTTTGACAGTAATATTTACAATGGAATTATAACAAGTTTTTATTCACTTGGCTAAAAATATAAGACGGAATCTTTCTAAATGCACTCGGTAAGCTCATTGGAATTTATTTACTACTTGTTTAACCCAACTTTCTTTTGAATCTTCACACTCAGGCACTTGATCGCTTAAAGTAATATTTCTCGAGACACTAGTTGATTGTTCTTTGCCAAGTTCACTGACACTTCTCTCAAACGGAGCTACTTTTGTTGTTATCGATTTGGGTTTCACAGCAGGCTTTTTACTTTGCACTGATTTACTTAGCTGAGATTTAGACATTTGTTCAATTTCCAATCGCCTCTCTAAGACTGATTTAGATGTTTTCGGATGTTCTATTGATGACCGTTTTATGTCATTAGAAATTTTTATTTTTCTGGTTGCAGAATCAAGACTCGCTCTTTCAAAACTTAGACGCTTTAATTGGATGTTACCTTGTATTTTAACTACATCTTCTGTTACTTCTTGTTTATGTGAAGCAGCTGCCTTTTCTAAAATATCAGTTTTTAATTTTGGCAAGGGTATTGATTCTGATTTACTTAATGTTGTCACACAGCTTTTAACATTAATATTTTTAGAAACTAATGAATTTTCGGATAATGTTTGTTGATTGGCTTTATGAGCTATATTTCTCTTAGTCGTAACTGTTACTGTTTGAACCGATGGTATATTAGTAAGTTTCGGTTTAATAGGCACAGGGGGAGCTACTTTAGTTTTACTCGTTTTTTCAACAGTATGTGTTTTTTCACTTTTTATGAGTCTTGTGCTAACCATCACATGGGATTGTGTTTTTGTCTTTTCTATTATAGTGGCAGCCGGTTTATTTTTGATTGAATTATGCCTGGCAATGTTGCCTACTTTATTTTCGGATTCTTTAACAGTTTTATCTTGAGTTTTAACTAAATTAGAATTTTCTTCCTCTTGATCAGAATATACAGCTGAATCTCTAAAAACGTCTTCATCTGTAATTTGTTCTATTCTTTCAAATGACTTTTCGTAGTAATTTTCGTCGGACATAACTTTAGATGTACAAGACTTTTCAACCATCTGAGCAGATATTTGATTTGTTTTTATTTGTGTTTCCTGATAAGTACTTTCACTGGAAGATGTAACAAAAGATGAATTTGAAAACAAACTATCTGGTCTTACAGCATTCTTATTAATAAGTATATTAACCTTTTTAAAAGCATTCTTCTCACTTAATAAACTCGTAGGATCAACATAATCAGATTGGGCTATTCTCGCGCCTAAATGTTTGCTACCTTGCATATAGATAGGTAATTTGTTTAAACTCTGATACGAACTGTTAGTTGATCGTGTAGGGGAAAAGTTACTGCCTATTGAACTAGACATATTAGTAACCATGCTTACACTTTTTTCATAGTTCGGTCGGGTTGGCTTCTGACTAATGTTATCACAACTATGCGATAACGTATCTAAATTGTGCTTCTCTGTCTGACTATCAGTTAAAGTAGTATGCTCACAGACACTTTTACTAAGAGCATCACTGTTAATAGTATATAAAATACCAGACGTTGTTGGACTGTTATCGCTAGTTGTGATAACTACTTTAATGTCAGTCTTTAATGTGTTGTTTGGAATGTCATTTGTACTCTTTGACGTCTTTGTACTTTCTGATTTGTTTTGGTAATTTTCTTGTTGTTCGTCACCAATTATGCTTCTAAATCTTTGTAGCAAATTCTTAGAATAACTCCTAGGATTCAGGGCAGAACGTTTTTCACCTGTTGGACTTTTTAAATTAGATTTCGAACTGTCGAAACTCTGGTCATTGATGTCAGCATCTTCACTATTTTTTGGAGGCGTTCGGCTTTTGAACCGACTTAGTACATTTTTGAGGGACAGTACGTTGCCAGTGGGCTTATAAATTTTGTGCTCAGGATGAATAATTTCATTTTTTGTTTTGGCTTCAGTTTGTTCGGTAGTTAAGGCTTCGCACGATGACGTTGAAGATATGTTTGGATTTGGTTGAGATACCATCAAATCTTCATTCTTACTTGTCTCCAAATTAACTCTTTCAAAATTATTTTTGTAACATCTGTCTATTTCCTCTTCAAGCTCTAATGTGGACTGGCTAATTGTTTGATCGTTTTCCTCTTTACATTTAGAACTCTTATTAAATTTTAATATATCTCCTTCACCCATATATGTTTCAACGTCATCATAACTTATTTCACTTTGGTCTGATGCAATTGTATAAGGTCTGTCTGTACTCAAAACTTTTCCATCTCGATTTAAGTATGTCTTACTATTGCTATTTGGTTTACATTTAAATGTGCTTAGATTGTTTTCTTCTTGTCCACTTGTAACCACTTGAAAACTTCTGGGCAGTGATCCAGATTTTCTATCTCTTGATACATTAAAATGCTCTTTTTGCCGGCTGAGCCATATTTCTGGTGTATTAGGACTTTGTGGTTCGGGACCCATGGGTAAATATTCACTCGGTAATGAATTAAGTACTTCTTTCTTTCGTCTGCATACTTCTATGAGATTATCATATAGATTTTCATCGATTATTCCAGGTACAGGGCATTGATTTTCCATGGTGACATAATAAGCAGAGGCATGCTCTTGCTTTTCTTTAGTATTTTTTTCTGGAGATTGTACTGGTACATCATATATTCCGTCATCTAAGCTCTGTTTTCGCTTGAGCTCATCGAATGACAAGTATACGTAATCGGAGTCTGGTCCGCCTACTTTCATTTTAGGACTGATTTGGCCAGCACAAGGAGGTAATGGTAATGGTTTATTGTGCAATACTTCTTTATGTTGAATTATTTTAATTTTACTATTCAAATCATTTGTACTACCATCAGTACGACTTTCAACTCTCAAAGTTTCATATATATGATCGTCATCTGAACCATCCTCAGTGTCAATATTTGACGGAATATCAATATTTTCAGCTTCTGTACCTAAATCTTCTGATAGTTGACGGCTATACTTTGGCTTTAATTTTAACATTTCATTTTTACTTACAAGAACTTGCTCAGGATTAGAATAAGATTTTAATAATCTTTGGTGCCTCCTGTGAGCACTATTTCTTTGTTGCTGTTTCTTGATGAGCTTTTGAAAATCTCTGTTTTGCATTAACAGTTGTGAAATTATTTGCTCTAAAGGTTGCTCAGTTTCTTCACAGCTTTCTTGAATTTCTTTTATAATTTGTTCAGCATCTGGTTCTTTGTCTTCTATTTCGGATCCTTCGCTTATCACTTTTTGTTTGTTTAAATATTTAACTTTCTCCAATTCGTTCTTTTTAAATGAATCCGTTTTCTCCACTAGTTTTTTATAAGTTTCTTCATCAATGTCCTCGTCTTTGCTTAATGTGTTTGGTACAGTTAAAGTCGACATTTGAGATTTACCTTTATCAAGATTGAGACTATCATTTGATTCTGATATATGCAAAATATTCTCAGTAGATACATCAGTAGAAAAATCAGTATAGAATTTCGTTGTGCTATCAGAACCAATTCGTAAACCCTTAGCCTTATTTTTCTTTAATTTTGTTATTTTCTTTGGCATATTTTTAGTATTATACATCTTTATTTCTACAGCTGGTTTAATCAGGATATTTGACCCTTTACTTCTGTTATCAAGTTCAGGATCTGATATGATAGTTCCGGTATTCGATTTTTGCTTTCTAGTTATTTTATTGGATCCACAATTACGACACTCAAATTCTATTTTCTCACATCCTCTCTCTTCGTTTCTACTTCTGCTCTCATTATCACTATCTTGAAATTTCTTTATAACAACAGAATTTTGGTTAAGTCCTGGTTCAGATTTTCGTCTCCAAGTGCCAATTTTAGATAGCTTAGACCTTTGGGGATCATCTTTAGATTTAGATCTTATGTTTTCAAATTTACTTTTCTCAATTTCACTGCAACGAGATTTTCGTGTATGTAATGTACTTATAGTGTTTGTTACTGGTATATTTTCTTTAATTTTAGAGCACTTTAGACATGTTCTAGTAATGTTTCTTACATTCGTTAGGGAGTTATTAGCATCATTTAGTTCTTTACTTTCAACATATTCAATTATGTTATCAGACGAATGGTATCCTCTTGTTTTGTTCAATGTGCTGCTGAATTCTTTAGTGAAACTTTCTTGAGACGATATAAAATCTGAACACTTGCAGCTGGACTGTCTGGTAACTCGTTCTTGTCTACTCGCGTCAATATAATGTATATTTCTGTCACATTCAGCACATTTTTTATCTGTGTCATCGTTTTTACAAGAGCACTTATCATCTTTTAGCTTCTCTTTCGAGACTTCCATTTCGCAGTCCGAACAAAGATCAATGTAACAGTTATCGCAGATATAATCTACGCCTTTGTCTATAGAGACTTGTGCACAATCACATTCCCTACTCGAATCTCTAGAACGAGTAGGGTATTTTCTATGCGTCTTCTTAAACCGTCCACTGCCATTCTCGAAGGATTTGCGTCTTTCTCTTTCTAATTTTCGCTTTTCTAAATATTCTGGAGCAGAAAGCTGTTTCCTCATTGACGCTTGTGTAATGAGGTTGTGTGATTTTTCAGCGATAATGTCATCTGTAACAAAATATAAATTCAAAACTACCCGCATTTTCTTCATTAGCTTCGGCTCAAAACAAAGGTTAAAATAATTGCTACCGAGCCATTAACATCTTTGGTGTAGATAAACGCAACGGTTACCTCTTACCATCTCTTACCTCTGCTTATTTGTCTTGCTAACTGGTAAAGTTTAGAGATGACTTGCCCAGATTGTTACAACCGCCTTATTTATTTCTACAGCAATAATGTCAGTACTTATTATTGTAGTGTTCCGATTCAGAAAGTAAGTAAGTACTCTTATAATTTACACTTTCCATCGTCGGCACTTGGTGAAATACAATCGTCATTATATTTTGAATTATAACACTTGTACTATTTCACGTTTTTTTATTTATAAGCCAACCGGTTTCCCCTGTTTATCATTAGGTCTATAACTAAAAATGTTATAGCTCCGATGCCTTAAAGAGGTGAAGCTGGTTGGCTTATAAATAAATAAACGGGAAATAGTACAAGTGTTATTATCCAAAATATAATAAGTACTAACACGCAAGAGATAACCTAACATCCCATTCTAGGTTGGCAATGCACCTTCGACACCTCAGGTGTGTTAAGGTAATCTCATACTTCACGAGGGCTGTTGACGATGCTGAAGACGATGAAAAAAATAAGAAGTGCTCGCAAAGCCTATGTTCAATTACAACTTCAATTGCCTAGTATATTTGCTTGCTTAGCTGGATGTATCACTGAAACCAGTCGCAGATTATTTATATAGCAGTGTTGTGGCAGTGTAGACAATTGCCAAGGGTCAACGGTGACTCTACATGGTAAATAATATGTTGCCCAAATGGTTAATCGGACCCTGGCTAAGATATTTGCACTGCAACCCGAAGAATATTCACACGTGAAGATATATGTAAAAAGTGCTTACCGTCAGTCTTATTTTGACCCAACTCCATGACCAACTGTCGAGCGTGTGATGGTATCACTGCGTTATAATTTTCCAATATCACCTGTGGAAAAATTAATATAATAAATATATTGTTTCTAGCCCTGTGTTCCACGTGAATTAATCACCAATTATTATTATATCTTCAGCAGAGAGAAAAAGTTTTTTATTAATAAGATATGATTATTATAAGTAATCATTTATCTTTTAATTAAAATACTTGTACTGTTTTAATAAAACACGTGTACTGTTTGAATTAAACACTTGTACTGTTGTTGTTATCTATGAGTTATCTATGAATTATATCTATGAATTAGAAAGTTAGCCATAAAGATGCTTTATATGCGAAACTGGTTATCTAAATTAAATAGTTTTCTATCACATATGAAACAGTACGAGTGTTTTTACTGAAGGAGTTATGTTTTTTTTTAAATTATAATGGAATTTACCAAATCCTAACGATAGGAAGTATAAGAATCAAACTCATCCTTAGTTCATTTTTCGATACCCATGAATAATACCAATAACATGACGTAATTAATGGTCACTTATAAGCTACCGGCGCCAAAACAAATATTGATAGCGATGTGCGATTCTGTTATTTCATGACCAATCCCAGTAGGCAGAAACTTTAATACCAAATAATTATGTTTGATCTTAAAGTAAAATCGTCGAGTAATCCTAAAGCTAAGCGTCCACCGTTCGATGTTGTTCGTATCGGACGCATCGCATTAAACTGATTTTAGTATACTTTGTATAGAGCCAGACAAGTGCGTCTACTTTGGGATTGGGGCTTAGTGGACGCATTTGTATGATTTTCGATACAAGGAATAATACAATTTTTGATGCGATGCGTCCGATGCGTACGATACCGACGGGTGGACGTCTAGCATAACACTACTACTTATTTGAACAAGATATTTAC
This sequence comes from Mesosemia grandis, assembly GCA_018237805.1. Lineage (NCBI taxonomy): Eukaryota > Metazoa > Arthropoda > Insecta > Lepidoptera > Riodinidae > Mesosemia > Mesosemia grandis. The sequence continues at coordinate 10,784 of DVZW01000235.1, forward strand.
TCACGGTGTACTTCCTATTATTGTTCCTGATATTTCAACCGTGAAAACTATCCATGTAATGAAATATCGGCATCAAACATCTTGAGTATCCCGTTCAAATAAATAATACACATGTAGTCAGACTAAGATTGCGAAGATAAAGTGCACTCACTCGCTTGAGTAGCAAAGTCCACTCTCGCTTGTGGCGCGGCGAGCGTGCTTGCAGGGTGAGCTGTCCTCGTGGCGTGTCCCAGGGGATGACGTGGAATGACAACGGCGCGCCTGCGATCGCCTCCACAAGCATCATGTTGTTGCACTGCAAGAGATCACACTCAACCTTCACCAGAAATTGCTCCACATAGTTATATTGGTGTTGGAGTTACCAGATCAGGAAATAAATGTCTAGAAGAAGATTCAAATTGTCAAGATTTTGGGCTCGCTTTTAGAAGAAATTAATATAAATATAAAATCGTTCTGCTTAATAATTTCATTCGTTTACAGTCGCACAGTCAGGAAACATCCTAACATAACGATTAACACACAACTGTTTCCCATCTTCAGCATTCGTTACACTTTTCATGCACATCATCATCTTCCTGCCCTTATCCCATCATTTGGGGTCGACGCAGCACGTTTTCTTTTTCCACTCCTCTCGACTCTCTATTTCTCATGTCCATGCTGCAGGAAGATTTGGCTAAATGTTTTACGCCCAGCCGCCTGCCTGACACCAACCCTCCTTAGGAACTACACTTTTCATGCACATTGTTCAATTTCGATGATTTTCCCGCCTTCGTTTAAGGTGCGATAAATTTGGTCAATGCAGAGCCCTCTTTCCCACTGGGCACACATCATACCCATACATTATGATATACAACCTCTACATGTTTCTCAAAAAAGACGTGAAGTCTAAAA
>DVZW01000236.1:0-11673 GCA_018237805.1 Mesosemia grandis
GAGAGGGAGTTCTTTTTATATTATAGGAAAACAAACAAAGAGATCGGTCACCTGAAGTAAGATATAACCGCCGCCTATATACACCAAAGGTGTCGATGGTGCATGGCCAACCTTGAGTCTGGGATGGTAAGACTCGTAACGCGTAAGGATACCAGCTACTTTACCCTCCAAACTAGAACAGGACAATGGTGAGCACTGGCATTATTGCGGTAGGAATAACTAATGCGGTAGTACCTCTACCATATTGTAGTCGTTATATCAGTGACTTCAAAAGCCTTCGCTTCCCTCTTACGAGCTACATGGCGGGAAGGCAGTTAGCCTATTCTACACACGAAGCCTGGACAAACACGGGTACAAGGACCCGGCGTGATAATATAATAAAAATATATAAAAAACTTATTTGTGATTCAAAATGATTGAATTTAATATATATTGAAATGTACGTACATTTTATATGAAAATATTATTATAAGAAGCATAACGTACTCCTCTCAATTACTGTTAATATAATCCAGAAAAATATTAAAACTGTTGGTCTGACAGTAAAAGATACTCGTCGCTTATATACATAAAAATATAAAGATAATATATATTTAACCATTCTGTGGCAAATCCAATATAAATCATTTACTCTCTGCTTGAGTCTCCTAAATTTTAATACAAATGCACTGGCATTTTGATTTATTTGTGTCTAGCGAAGTATATTCACCACGGTAGAGTTTATTAACAACTCCAACCATAAACTTTGTTGTTTATCATTTCTCTACGAGAGAAACAGATTAAACTGATAGTTATTCCTGCTAACACTGTTTTACGTAGGTATTTGATATCAAAACGAAATATAATGCGTAAAACAGTAATTTAAGTATTTGATTTCTGCAAATGTGTATTGATTAAATTGTATATTGTAAATAGGGCTTTGAAAATGCAGGTTAGTAGTTTGGCATTTAGGTTGTGATTAGTTATTGCAGCTTTTATAGCAGTTGTTTAATATCATCTATCATGAATATCATCAATGCCTTTCGCTATCTTAGGCACATATCCGATCAGAGGCTGTCGTTTTTCTCGAACTCAAATACCTCACTCAAAGTCTATAAGTACAGAAACTGATAGATCCATATAAGTCGATAAATAATAAAAATTATTCTAATAATATTTAATCAATTACAAAAACATTTCATTTATAACGCAAATTATAACATTTCTTTTTTTTGTACGTTTTTTATCTATACACAGAATAGCTAATAGCGTCTTTTTCTGTATTTGTCAGGACATTATTGTACTATTTAACTCGTCCTTCGCCTTCCAAGAAGTAATTTTCTTGCATCTTTAAAAATATTTTATACTTAATTTCTTGTCCAAAGTGACAGTGACGAGATTCAATGTTTACTAAAATCATTTGAAAATAAATAAGTATGCAAAAAAAAATGTGTTGCTTTTTACAATGATTGTTTCTTTAGGTGTTAGTCTTTATGTTACCCGTATCTGTTCTAAGTAAATCTTTAGTTATTACAGTCATAAACTTCAACTAGTTGTAAAATAATATTTTATCCCAGAATTTTCTTCAAGAGTCTTGAAAGCTACCAGAAAATGACATCTATTGTAATCTCCGAAACGAATTGAAATCTCAAATAAAAATGATAAACTGAAGTAGCATTCATTACAATTCAATGAAGAAAACTCCACAGAAACATAACGGACCCATTACCACTGCTGGAGAGAAATGTAAAATTGTTATCGTAATATTGTCTAGCAAATGTATACTGCTTTTATCCTGTCGTAAAAAAAGATTCTTTTGAATTTGGCTTCATTAGGAACGAATATTGTGGATAAGACTTATAAACAAAACAATTCTAAAAAGAATAAACCGAAATATATTGTACGCTTATTCTGTGCACGAATATCTTAACGCATTTTGTCCCATAAAGGATTGAGACCCTGTATCAAGTGTAATCACACCGTGGTTGTGGTGAAATTCGTTAACGTTAAATTATGCGTGGAAAGGTCAAAAATTATAAGCAGGTATAAAACAATTATTTTTCTTATATATCACCTAAACAAAAACTCACTTTCATTAAATTTAAAAGGGACCACTTTTAAACATGACCTATCTAACATTATTGGCGGAGTAATAAAATCGTAATATACAAAAATAAACACACAGTTGAATTGATAACCTGCTCCTTTAGGAAGTCAGATGGTTACTGCATTTTACTCGTGGATTCACTTCCCGATATTCCAACACTGTTGCAAGCGACATGATTATGGATGAATTAAAGTATTGCTGGTGGAGATATAATAAATTATGAACAAGGCCGTCTACCGTCTCTCGATAGTCACTTCGACTTATAAAACCATATCACCTTTGTCTTTTAGACACAGCGACCGTATTTTCTCCCTGTTCGTACTTATCACTAAATTTCACCCACATAACAATATAAGCCCATCTTCCCAATTTAAATTTGGATGTTTATGAAAATTAATGTCTTCCTTTACTAGCCTTGAAATATACTGGCGTTCCGTCAATAATATCTGTAGTCTGAGTGATTCGATCCAGGGATCAGCGCCCGACTGAAGTGAATGTTCAATAACTGCCGAGTTTTTCGCATCGTTGTTTTTTACAGCATTTTTGTTCTTTTTGACACGACAAGATATTGTTCTCTTTGTCTTTATAATATAGGCACTCTCGCAGCTGCAATCTGTTTTATAGACTCCTGGATATTCTAGTGGGATACTATCGTTTATTAATTATCTGTGGTGGAGTAAAAATGGTTTTGACTGAGTATTTCTTTTACATGCGGCAGAAACGCCGCTTGGCATTTTACTATTTTTTTAGGATAGTTTTGGTTTGGTCTTTCACGCCTTTCACCATGTACCCATTCTTATACAGCACCTCTTCTATTTGGTTCAGTTCTTTTTCCAAATGTCTTTGGTTACACAGATGAAACGCACGATTTGTGTGGTACCACGGCGTCTAATTGTCTTGGGTGGTGGTGAGAGGTTACATGAATATCCATGTACGTGGAATTTCTGTGAATGCTATGACTCAGTGTCTCATGAGCATTACTTTGACATCCAAGAATGCCAACATTCTTTCTCTCTATATTTCCACTTTCAGCCGCGTACTCGTCTGGGATTGATTGAGTTGTTCTAAAATATAATCTATTCCTTATTCGTTTTGCATAATGTAAAATATGTTATCAACATAATATATTTTGTGGAACATAGAAAGAGCTAGGCTTTCCCTATGTTTACCCCATGGCTACCCCATCCCGATGCAGATAGAACATTAACAGAAAATAATTGGACTGAAGACAATGTTGCAATAACTCAATTGTGTGTTATTGATCCGCAGCTTTTCTGTAACGACTTTTAGACATTACAAGATTGGGGTAATTGTAAATAATAATTCCAGTTCAAAACTCACCATGACTACATTATTAAATACTATCTGTCTCCCGCGTCTACGTCCGCGTAAGAAACACAAACAAATCTATCCCACGGGAACCGTACATTTTTCTGGGATAAAAAGTAGCCTATATATTATTCTGATGAATTACCTATATTACTGTAAAGTTTCATCTAGATCCCAGTAGTTTTTTCGTGAAAGTGTAACAAATATACATACATCCTTACATACATCCTCATAATCGCATTTATGATATTAGTATAGTTTTAAAGCGTTTACTTCCTCAATCTCAGTATTCCGAGAAAATAGTATAGCTCTTGTCTTTTCCAAATCGTTTTTTAAGCCTTCAATTAACGTAACCTTTGTCGGTCAATGTTGTAATGTTATGTAGATCAAGTATTATATTTTATTCTATACCTTTTCATTCTTACTTAAAATCTCGCACATTTTTTGGTTCATTTAAGTAATATATTATATAAGTTACATATTCTATGTCGTGTTTGCTGACTTTTCTAAACATATCTCTCATTTTATCCGTACGTCATTTCAACTTTTCTTACCTACGTTAACTTTTGTTTCGATTCTTTCTTTTTAAAGTCTCTTTTCATTTATTCTCTCTACGTGGCCAAATGAACATTGCACTCATAACTCATTTTAACATCTTTTTTAGGCCACAGCGTTACTTTATCATGCGACTCGTAATTTACACCAGACATACCTTCTTCATAAACACGTAAAAAATGCCATTCATCAACTTTCTTACCTTTTTTATTATTACTTTCACACTTTTCATTTTAGGTGAACCTTGAATTCATATACAATTAATTTAATTATGTCTCTTTTAGGTGATTTTGTAGACATTTGAGTGAATTTCTAATATTTAAAACGGGATGTTGTATCTTCAGTAAGTTTAGTGCTACTTTACTTTCTAAATCGGAATCGGAATATTAAATAACAAGTACTGATATTATTATGACGGCAAGTATAAGAAAAATGTCGGTACCAATTCGAGTGAATCCTCACATTTCCTGATATTAATTTCTGAGCCTTTTTGTTCAAGAAAAATGTTTATGTTAGGCTTCGACTAGATGTATTAACGTGTGATTATGAATCTACTAAAAGACAGACTATTAATTACACAAGAAAAAGTAAGAGGTGCCTACCAGACGGCAAACCATACTTTGATGTAATTTATACTTTTAATTTGCACTTGGTAAAATCAATTTCATAATTATGATGAGTATAAAACACTTGTATTTGCTTACACATTATATTTCTCTTTATTATTAAAAAAAGTTGGAGGTTATTTGAAACTACAGCCTACAAACCTCAAATATGGTAGAGATAGTTTATGGAACAAATTTTGAATAAAATAAGGATGTAACTCAAGGTACATAAGAACTTAGTGCTCCCGCGTTTAATCCTATTAATTATATATTATTGTCTAAGTCTAATGTATAAGTCGCAAGGCTATCCCCATATCAAGCTTTTTAAAATAGCGAAATAACGAAACTCGAGAGTCGAAATATCGAATTTGAAACCTCTGGTACTGGAGGATACCAAAGAGGGTGAAATATGGGGTTTAAGTTTATATAGAATTTTCTCATTAAAATCAAAGTACATGCGGACGAAGTCGTGGACGTCAGCTAGTAAATAGCAAAATGGTAAATAATAATCTTATTTTATTCTACAAGCTTGTCATAAAGTTATTTTTAAATTTTTTTACAAAACTGTTAATCTTGTTAATTTTTTGATAAAGAAAATTACTCAAATTCACCGTCTAGTGCGCTTCATCTATTCACTAATTCTATTGTTAAGCAGTCTCAACACATTTTATATTAATCTTAGTATTTTAATCAGCATAGTTTTTGTGCTAAATTATCTAATTGAAAGAATAAAGTATGACGAGGTTACTCTTACATAAACTAGCCGGCGCAGGCGTCTTGGTCCGCGTGAACAAAGGGTAAACTACAATATAGCCTATTTCCTGCCCTATAAATTTCCCTATCTTTGAGTGACAGATTCATAAAATTTCATAGCCCTGATGATGCCATAAATAGGTGAAACCGATAGGCTTTAAATAAATAATTGTGAAATAGTACAAGTGTTATTAATCAAAATATAAAGATTCATAAAAATCGGTCTGGTTAGTCCAGAGATTAACCCGTACAAACAAAATATAGACAAATCACCGACTTATATTATTACCATAATGGTCTTTCAATATTCAACAGGTTTTCCCCAAGCTTTTCTTCGGCACAACTCTATGTTCCACTGTACACAACGGCTTTCAAATCGACGGTCTAAGTGGGCTGCAATATTGGTTCATCTGTTAGTGCACCAGTCTACACAGCGCAGTTCTATTGCGTGGTTTCAAGATCTTTGTGGCCGCAAAGTCAATTCTGTATGTGACCTCAGTACCACTTCAGCAGGCTAACCCGTTGAATATTATTCGGTTGCTACATCGGTCACCCTTTTGGTATCTAAAATAATATCAATATTATATTTTATATGTACTGCAACGAATGTGAGCTCTATAATATCGGCATTCCTACTGTGTCCGTTTGTAGACCGTAGAATGGTGGTTTTCGCTTACCCCTTAATGGGACAATCGACATGTAAAGTTATATATTGTTTTGAAAAACATTTTTCATCTATTATTAACACGATTTATTTTCTAAGAATTCCAAAATATTGAATAATGTTAACTTTTCCATTAGAATGGTGGATAAATTTACATTGAACTGCATTGTTTGTTGTTTTATTGTCCTTAATTCTTGTTTTTATTTTATATACCCACCTTTTCCAAATAAAAATACAACGGCCATAACTCTTTAGTATTTAATAGCTGGGATTTTGTATTTATTAGCTGGGAAGCTTTAGATGCTTCAAAAATGTGAAAGCGGTTGCAGTCAGCGTAGTAGTAAAAAGAAGCACTAAACTAATCATTGTGGCACTGTGTATTGGCTGTAAGTAGTACTAGCTCCTTCTATTCCAAACCACTTTTCATCCAGATTTACCCCTGCCTATCCATTAGGTTGAAAATTTAATAGGCTAACATAGAAAAAAAAACTTTTGATATTTAATTTTATTTTCCAATAGACCCGAGGGCGATATAATGACTAAAGCGGTCATATAATTTATCGATATCATTTTTATAGAGATTTTTCTCTAGTCTCAAAATAGACCTCAGTTTTAGCGTTTATCTCTTTATTGGCTATTAAAAAAATTCCAGCTTTTTTTAGTCTGACTATTTTGGCATTTTTATTGAATTGTGACACTGTGCATAGTTTTGATGAAGAGCATTTTCTATTTATGCAAATGTAGCCGTTTATCTGCGATTTCGACCTTCAAACGCTTCACGCTACGCTACTTCGCTGTTGATTGTTTTTACTCTTTTCAAGACAGTCGATGATATCATGCGCGTTTCAAAAACTGATGCCACAACCTTGCTAGCAGATTGTTGCGTTGCATTCTTTGGAGAAATCCATCCTCTGCACGAAGTAGTTGGCTCAGATGACGATCGTTTTGATTCGTGTGATTCGTTCTTTCATTTATTATCACGTGTGAATGCTTAAATTTGTTTTTGTTTCTGGCACAACAGCTTCAAATTCTTCAAATTCTAAATTGTCGTTTTTGGTCGATTGTGTGCTCACGTGACACCCAATTTGAACATAATTTTCGCATACGCGTTATATCTTTTTTTTTCTTTATGTAGTTTAACTTTATTTTGCAGGTAAAATGTTTTGTAGACTTTTTCGCCATTTACGTCGTTAACAGCCTCTTTGGAACGTCCACTGCATGCATCTTCATTTGTGCTCATCTCGCCTCCTTTCAACTTAGCAAACCACTTTTTAATGGTTGATTTTACAGGTCCAAATAATGTTTATCAAGCCAAACCTTGGCTTGAACAGTTTTTTTTCCCTAAACGCAATGTTTTAATAACACTTTATATCCATTTTTTTCAAACTAACAAACGTTGCTACGTATCTTTTGAAGGTTAAGGTTAGATAAGGTTAGATTTGATACTAATAGCGCCATCTATGTTAGCCTACTGACTTTTTAGCCCGCCCTTGTAATTACCTATTCGTCCCTCTCCTTGGAATACTACTGGGTTGAATTCAAGGACGGTGGAAACGTAGTCTCTGTTTATCTGTCAATGTGTCAATGAGCGTGATACATTACATAGATATAGTTATACATAAAATATAAATGGTATTTATTTGATGCTAGGTCAAATCACTAATCTAGTAATCAACGTCCAAAACTATACTGTTTATCAACTAATTTACTAAATTATACACATCCAAATAATTATCATTAATTATCAGTATATCAAATGTTTGTCGAATCACCAAAGCTAACAAATTGTCTAATTTTCAGATTTATTTGATCAATCTAATGTTTGAGGTGAATTTTAATGGCTTCATCATAAGTTTACTTCTCATAATAATTAGTCTCTTATACATACGGTGCCTAGTTTTTGAAGTTCCATCCGTACTTAATGAATAAAATCGGAATCCTATTACTAAGAATCCGCTGTCCGTCCGTCGTTCACAGGGCTGCATCTCATTAATTGTGATAGTTTGATAGTTAAAATTTTCACAGATAATGTATTTCTATTTAATGTATTTACAGCTATAATAATAAATACTAAACACACAATGTAATTTTTTTTAGGCGGGATCCCATCTACAAACGCTGTTTCTAAGGTTCTGTAGTCATAGGGTAAAAACGGAACTCTATTACTAAGACCTCACTGCCGTTTGTCTGTCTGGTGGCTGTAGCTTAGGAACCGTGATAGCTAAAATTTTCACACATGATGCATTCCTTTTGCTGCTATAACAACTATTAAGAATAGTTGTTCGTCTGTCTGTCACCAAGAACCGTGATAGCTAGATAGTTGAAATTTTCACAAATGATGTATTTATGTTGCATTTAATACAATAAATACAATATAATATATAATAATAATATAAAAACAGAATAATATAAATAATTAGAGAGTCCCACCCATACAACAATCGTGAGTGTTTTGCTTGATATTAATAATGCAGTTAGTAACGTAACGTAAAAAAAAACGTAATTAGTAACGTAAAAAAATAGGTAGACGCCTGAAATATTCACAGAATATTTAGTTATATATTGACTTTAAAAATAATTAAATAAATTAAATAAAATAAATATTCAAGGGGGGCTGCCAAAAAAGAGACGTCATTCTGTTGATCGACCATAATAACGGCAACAGTTAGACGCTTGAAATATTCACGGAATATTTAGTTATGTATTGACATTAAAAACAAATAATTAAATAAAATTAATATTTAAGATGCTTCTATTCAATAAACGTAATTAATGCATTTTTTTACGATCGTATTAAAGACAACAGGTAGAAACTTGAAATATTTACAAAATATTTTTATTTTTTTTAGAAAATTATAGATAATGGTACTATTGACATACACCTCTCAAAAGTTTAAATAGGGGTGATATTATAAGTATAACACGTGGCAATAAAAGACATGGCATCCAAACCCGAGAACTGGTAGGACTGTTGTTTTTTTAAAATATGTAGGGCTTTATGATTTTATAAATCGTTCTGAAAATTATTGCTGACTTAATTATTTTTAAAGTAAAAGTTTATCTTGTGTACTTTATAAAAATGGGTCTTAATGTAGGACATTTAGGATCGCCTAGAATAAATTGGCGCATATTATCACCAGACGGGTAGGCAGAAGTGACACTAGTACACATCAGTGGTGCCAGTATGTACTGCGAGTACCCATGACCAGCCGATGATATTAATTCCCATGATGTGCAAGTGGCAAAACTGTCGCTCATATCAGAAACTTATTCCAATCCCGTCTGTGATTTTTTCCAGAAACGCCTCTGATCTTGCGGTTATGCATGGCGGCGGCGATCACTTACCATTAGGCCGCGTATTCGTAAGCCCCCCTTTACTAGAAAAAAATGTGCACCAGAAGCACCTCATTGCGAAGGCTACGTTTTTTATTTTGTAAAAGGCAAACAAGTAGTCTTATCTTCCGATGGTAAAATATACTTTTCGCCGATAGTGCAATAATGATAAATTTATTAACAACCATGCCCGGAATACAGACATCTATGTTGAATCGCACCCGAGCTTCGTCGGTTGGTGCAGTTAGGCGTGTATGCTAACCATTCGACTCTATAGGCATCGTTAAAGTTCTTCAAGTAGAACCCGGACCTACATGTGGGATAAGAACTTTATGACTTTCAATCTTCCTGCAGTATTCGAGCACCTGTCACCTCCATCCCAAAAATAAATAATAAATCAATCACCTGGCCTCTTTCCCCGTGCTGTTTCTTTGTGTGGAGAATAGGCTAACTTACTGGCTTGTATGCTTTTAATCTTTTGCTGGCTCCTTTATTAAAATGTAGGGAACCAGGACGTTTTTCGTACTACTCCCAGTGCTTACTACTTCTGATGAATAGCGTTGCGGGTTCCAAGACAGCTTAGTTTTTTCCCTGCATATTCTAAATTCATAGCTCATTGTCATCACAAGGCAGCCGCTTGGTTCTGGCGTGCAGCAATTACAGCGGTAGGAACGAGAGGCGGATCAATTGCCCATGAAAAAAAGTTAAAGTTCCACAATTATTCGCCCGGATTGTTACCATAGCCTTACTTATTCCTGCCCCAATAAGGTTAGTGCTCTGTCATTGTCGTGTTCAGGTTTACTATGACATATATACATATATTATTATATTAAAAGGAGGTAGTGAGAATTCCAACAAAAGAAGCAACAGAGACACAAAGAAACAGAGAAAGAGTAGACCAAAAAAGAAATTACTAAAAGAGGAGAAGGAAACAAATAAAAAAAGTAGATATCTCTACTCTTTAGACTATTAAAAAGTGACTTCGGATAGAAGGCATTTGCAATAACTTTCTAAGAACACTAATTTGAGGATAGTAGCCGTAGTTTACAACACGTAACGTACCATAAAAGGCTGCTGCATATCTGACGCATATTCTCTTCTACTAAAAATTACTTACATCTCTTCACTAATAAATCTCTTCACACTTGATTTAGTGACTTTAAGTAGGCAACGCAATCTTACCATCAGGTGAGCCTTCTGTTTATGTGAATGATTTTCACGAAATTATAGACCACAGAGAATTAATTAATTACCTATGAATACTCTTGTACCTACTAACAATAGAATGGTATATCATTAAATGTGTAACTAATTATAGATTGCTCATGAGAATGTAGTTAAAGGGAAGATATTATTAAATGAAATAGTATCCACCAACTATAAAATGCTAGTTAGCCCTGATAATGCTTTATAAGCGAATCCGGTTTGCTTAAATAAACAGTGTAACATAACCTAATATGTAAAACAGTACAAGATTATTAAATAACATAAAGACTGTCACAAATAGTATACACTCAAACATTTAAAATAAATTTTCAAAATCACACATTTAAAAAAAAAAAATTCTAATTCACACATTTTAAAAATAACTTTTCAAATATATCTATTTTGGACATGTTTTAGTTAATAGTTTTTGAGTAAGAATGTTTGTTACTCTTCACGGAAATATAATACATTTAAACGTAGAGCCAAGCAAAGTTCATTTACAAGTATGTCTTGCTCGATTTTCTAGTTGCGAACTACAAGAATCCGATTCAAGAAAATTGAACACCTGACAGCGCACACAATCTTCAAGTGGTATTTAATAATTTCATACTTGTTCATTTCCAGTTCATTTATTGTAGCTATAAATTATAATTTATTTTCTTGTACAAATATTTGATCACTATTAATATTCAATATCATTTTTTCATAGCCATTGGTATCTAGATTAACGAGGCAAATGGTGACCTAGAAATAATTCCAAGTCAACGAAAATATTACGCAGAAAAGGGCAAGTAAGTACAAAACATCAAGGAGAAAAATATTAGCTTGAGATGGGAAACATGTTCAAGACAAGAATTAGTTTAAAGCCTGGGTTTAAGAAAATACTTACAAGTCGTTGCTCGCAAGCAACTTAATAATGGACCCACGATTTCGAAAATCAATTTCACAGAAAACCCCACGATTTCGAAAACCGATTTCAAGAAAAAGGAATTAAAACCTCACAGCCGAAAGGATAGCTTGATAGCTTGGATAGCTGAGATGAAACTAATACACACTTATGTGCCACTAGTACCTATACCCACGATGAGCCAATGATATTAAGTCCCATTGTGAAAAGTGACCAACCTGTTTGTTGACTTATC